>WEKW01031040.1:178999-208816 GCA_013389905.1 Sula dactylatra
GCCCGCCGTGCCCTTGGCCGCGGGGGTGAAGGGCCCGGGGGGGCGCCGGGGTGGTGGGGACAGCCGCCGCCGGCACGGAGGCACAGCAGCGCCGGGTGATGCACCTTCCGCACGGCACGGGGAGGATGTGTGGGTTCTCGACCCTCTGCAGAGGTGGGAGCCGTGGGGTGACAGGATCACAGAATGGCGGGGGGGGGAAGGGACCTCTGGAGACCACCCCGTCCAACCCCCCTGCTTGAGCAGGCACACCCAGAGCAGGGGGCACAGGACCGCGTCCAGGCGGGGTTCAAATGTCTCCAGGGAAGGAGACTCCACAACCTCTCTGGGCAGCCTGTCCCACTGCTCTGTCACTCTCACAAGAAAGAAGTTTTTTCTCACGTTCAAGTGGAACTTCCTGTGTTCCAACTTGTGCCCGTTGCTCCTTGTCCTGTCGTTGGGCACCACTGAAAAGAGTCCAGTCCCATCCTTTTGACACCCACCCTTCAGATATTTACAAGAATTGACAAGATCCCCCCTCAGTCTTCTCTTCTCCAGGCTAAACAAACCCAGGTCTCCCAGCCTTTCGTCATAAGAGAGGTGCTCCGGTCCCCTGAGCATCCCGGCACCTCTCCACTGGACTTGCTCAAGCAGTTCCCTGCCCTTCTTAAACTGGTGGGCCCAGAACTGAACACAGTACTCCAGCTATGGCCTCACTAGGGCGGAGTAGAGGGGGATGCACCATTGCTGGTACCTACCGCCCCGCTCCTGCCGCCTCCATGCCTTGGCATCACTTTTTGGGGCACCGAGTGGGGATTGCAGCAACCTGGGGTAGCACTGGTGCGCAGTGGGGTGAGTCATAGCTGGTCGCTGGAGACCAAGGTGGCTTTATCTCAGCAGAGGATTTTGCTGAGCTGTGGGTGCAGAAAAGAGGTCCCTGGGTTTATTTGGGGATGATTCTAGGTTAGCAGTTTCTCTAGAGGCGTTACAGAAGCTCCCAAGGCAACAGTCTCCCTTTGTTGTGTCTCACCTGTTCTTCTTGCTACAGAAAATTACCCTTTCACTAGGACCGAGTAGCTGACTTGACTGTGAGGGTGTGTCGCTTTAGATAAACCTCTCGCATTTGCAGGTGGCTGCCTGTACTATGTGGGACCCAAGAAAGAGGAAAAGCGTGAGGTGATTGTGGATCCTGAACGGAGGCGGCAAGTCTTTCTGGAAAGCCATTTCACTGAAATCGGGAACCATCTAGGCCAGAAGAAGACTGTGCACCGGATTCAGAGCCGGTACTACTGGTTGGGGATTGTGAAGGATGTTGTGGACTGGGTAAGTTGAGAGCATTGACCGTGTCAATGACACGAGTATTTCCCGGGACATTCAGGCAGCAGTTCCCAGTGAGCAGCTAGAAGAGCCCTGATGCAGGGATGATGTCGTTTCTAGTGCCTGTTGCTTTGAAGCCACGCACTAAGTAACTCTGCAGGTGAAACTGTTGGAACGTCCCAAGACAGCTGGATAGATTGGATGTCTTTCCCCCAAGCGTCAGGAAACCTGCGCAGGTAGGCCGCCTCGTGCGGGGCAGTTTTGGCCAGCATGGGGAGGTGGGATGGTTTCAGATGACTGTTGTTGGGTATAGCTTTGAGCAGGCAGGATTCCTGCCAGAGCTGCCCAGTTCCCTAAACTATTGTAACAGGAGGAGCTCAGTGTTTCCACCGGCTCTCCTCGGCTGCTTTGCCTCACCTGTTTTATTGCTGAAAGTTCCCTGCAGCAGGGCTCTGCAACAGTGTGGTTTGAAGAAGTGTGGTTGCGTTGCATGGTCCGAGCAGCCTGTGCTCCTCCAGCATCCTAGGGCTGATGATTTTTCTAGCCAGCAGAAGTTTAAAGTACAGTAAATATTTGCCTAAAAACAGGGTGAGAAATGTCTTAGCTATAGCCCACGTTGAGAAAACCGGTTATTGTGTCAGAGAAAGCTGCTAGATGAGTTTTGTGAGAGGTGAGCTGTGTCGGCCTGTTGTGTTTTGTCTGCTTTTTCTTGTGCTCTGCCATTTTTATTGGGTAGAAAGGAGCTGCTCAGACGTGCTGTCCCTTTCATCCCTTCATAACCTGTTCAGTCTGAATCTGACAGAATTCGTCAGCTTATTTTAAAGTCCGTTGGTATGTCTTTTCCCTTTCCAGATCAAAATGTGTGAAACGTGCCAGAACGCAGAGCACAACAAGAATGTAACACGGAAAGTAAGGCCTGTCAAAGTGGAATCACCCTGGGAAGTGCTGGGATTAGACATTCATGGTGAGTGTTTGCCACTGACAGACAGGCTTTTCAAGGCTTCCACGCCAGCCATCAGGAAGCGTGGCAGACTTAGGGCCACACGTGAGCGAAAGCTGCCTGTGTCTGCGGTGAGGAGGTGCCAAGGAGGCCATAGCAGCCTACCATGCTGCAACCTGATACATGCACCTGGCTCGGCTCCCTCTCCACACACAATGGGAGTTGTGGGCGTGCATTACTTCCCAGAATTGAGACTGTGATGGGTGTATTTTTGCTGACAAAGGTCACAGAAAAGTACTGGCCAAATGACATTGCAGAAGAGAGTCGTGGTTGTTTTTGCAGTCATTGTTTTGCTGGGCTGGGTTTTTAACTTTCCTCATTTGGATGATATTATGGCATCACATTGATTTTTCTTGATGCTTGTTGATGCAGGACCTTTTCCTGAGACGAGCCAGAGCAATACACATGTCCTCCTTGTGACCGACTACTTCACAAAGTGGGTTGAGGCTGCTCCTCTGCAGAAGAAAGATCCCTTGTCAGTGGCTAAAGCCCTAGCTACAATTTTTTACAGGTGGGCTCTTCTGTTGTTGGCTACATTGCACCTCTGCAGTGAGATAGAGCATGCTGGGATGTGCGTTGCAAAAATAGTCTATGTCCACGAGACGGTTCCCCACAAGAGCAGGAACTCTTGTGTGTCAGTCACAAGCGGTGTTTCGCCGGTCACAAGTGGTGTTCCCCAGGGCTCAGTTTTGGGGCCGGTCTTGTTTCATATCTTTATCAATCATTTAGATGAGGGAGTCGAGTGCACCCTCAGTAAGTTTGCAGATGACACCAAATTGGACAGGAGTGTTGATCTGCTCAAGGGTAGGAAGGCTCTGCAGAGGGATCTGGACAGGCTGGATCAATGGGCCGAGGTCAATTGCATGAGGTTCAACAAGGCCAAGTGCCAGATGCTGCACTTGGGTCGCAACAACCCCAGGCAACACTACAAGCTTGGGGAAGAGTGGCTGGAAAGCTGCCTCGTGGAGAAGTACCTGGGGGTGCTGGTGGACAGCCGACTGAACATGAGCCAGCGTGTGCCCAGGTGGCCAACAGCATCCTGGCTCGTATCAGGAATAGCGTGGGCAGCAGGAGCAGGGCAGTGATGGTGCCCCTGTGCTCGGCACTGGGGAGGCCACACCTCAAATCCTGTGTTCAGTTTTGGGCCCCTCAGGACAGGAAGGACATTGAGGTGCTGGAGTGTGTCCAGAGAAGGGCAACGAAGCTGGGGAAGGGTCTGGAGAAAAAGTCTGATGGGGAGAAGTCGAAGGAGCTGGAGAAGAGTCTGGAGAAGAAGCTGAAGGTAGACCTTATCGCTCTCTACAACTACCTGAAAGAAGTTTGTAGTGAGGTGGGTGTTGGTCTCTTCTCCCAAGTAACAAGCGATAGGACGAGAGGAAATGGCCTCAAGCTGCATCAGGGAGGTTTAGATTGGGTGTTAGGGAAAATTTCTTTACTGCAAGAGTGGTCAGGCATTGGAACAGGCTGCCCAGAGAGGTGGTGGAGTCACCATCCCTGGAGGTGTCAAAAAAACATGCAGACGTGGCACTTTGGAATATGGTTTAGGAGGCCTGGGGGTGTTGGGTTGGCAGTTGAACTTGATGATCCTAGAGGTCTTTTCCAACCTTAATGATGCTACAAACTCTCCTTTTCTACACCAGAGGCCATGCAGTGCCTCTTAGTTGCTCTTTACAAAGTACTTGGGAAGAGCCTGTTCTCCTCTTGTTATCAGAGCAGGGGAGAAAGTGACAAAAGTGGTTCTCTGAGTATCTCCAAGGCCAAAAGAGCTGGTGCTCCAGTTGTCTGCAGAAGTTTTAAACAATGCCCTGACTAAACTGTGCCAGAAAGTGTTTATTTTGCACTCACGTGGTGCATGTCCTTGTGGAAAATGCATGTGGCCAGCAGAGATTTGCATTCAGAGCAAGAAACTTTGCTTGTTTCTCCTGCTGCCTTATCATTCGAAAGCGAACAGGCTTGGCTGTTTTGGAACAGATGGAGCCAGCAGACTGCTCTCTGCTTTTGAGGAGGTGAGGTCACGCCAGCCTCTTTAGCACCAGCTCCACTGGAAGGCCTCTGTAACTTTTGTATCCCGTTTCCCATGAGGGTTGAACTCTGGCTCTGCCATGCAGCTGATGAGGTAAAACCAGTTGTGTGACCTCTTCTTTTTTCAGGTTTGGAGCATCCAAGAACATTTACGCCAGTCAGACATGGGACTTCTGTGAGGAGGTAGGTCAGGTGCTGGATGGTTCAGGGAAAAGCAAAGTGATCTTGAGCAGGTTTTTTTGGGCAGCGAGTCCCAAAGGCAGAGCTGCAGCTTGCCATCGAGGACATGCAAGGAGCTGATGCTGCCTTTTTCCTGCCTCAGCCCTTTTGCCAGCAGTAAATTTTTTGCCAGTGCTTTCACCCTGTTAGGGATTTAAGGTTATGGTTCTCTGGTGCAAGTCCTCCAGCCACACTGCAGCCTTTCTGCTCAGAAGGAAAGGTCCTGTGAGATGATGTGCATGAGATTCCTGGCCTACCCTGGGATTAACCAAGCTTCCCTGTGCTGCAGAAAGGCTCAAGCACAGGAATGGTCATTGCAAAACATTTTGTCAGGCTCTAACTTTTCTGGGGAGCTTTTTCTGCTGAGCAGCATCTCCTAGCACGGGGATGGTGCCATCTCATGCTGTGGAGGCTGCTAGCTGCTGTGGTGCAAACCCACCTTATTCTCCCATGGGCATGACCCCCTGCCTTTGCAGGTCAGCCGGCATTTATGTGAGCACTGGAACATCTCACAGATCCTCACCCCCGCAGACCCTGCAGACTGCGCAGGCCTGGACGACCGCAGCGCTGAGCTGCTCAAATCCTCCATCTGCAATGTGGTCAATGAGAAGCCCGGTGAATGGGATGCCAGCCTAGACCCTGTGCTCTTCGATTTCCGCACCTCAGTCAACTCCATCACAAAGTACACCCCCTTCTTCCTCATGTTCAACAGATACGTGTGCCTGTCATCCGAGGTAACTTCTTGACAAAAGAGAGTCTTGTAGGAGGTTTGCCACTGGTACAGTTACAGAATAACGCCCAAATATCTGTACCTTGCAGGTGGATTTTGTCAAGGACTCTAAAGAGCAGGGGGCTAGATCTGGTAAGGCAGAGAGCCTCCCACCATTCACAGCCACGGTTCAGGAGCAGCAGAATGCGGTGAAAGAAATTGTAAGTCTTACAGTGCCTTGAAATAATTTTGCAGCTAAGACACCCCGCCAGGGTCCCTTGCACCAGGAGCTGCACAGAAGAGATTTGCCCATACAAAGATCGTGCCATAGTGTGTGCCTGCTCAGGCACGCAGAGAGAGCCCCTGGCCCCATCTGTCCAGAAATGCCATCTCACAGGAGTCCATTGCCTGCGGCCTCTCTCCCGTCACTGAGCATATCAGGTAGCTGATGGGATCAAGTGTGCCAGAGAGACCGTGTGTCTGGCTGGGAAGGAGCAAGGCAGATGCCTGTTAAGCACTGCCTGAGACTCCACAGTCCTGCCCTGAGAGGAGAGGTGGACACTAGCACCTCAGTGTGAGCCAAAGGCAGCAGAAGCAGAGCTGGACCCTCTGAGCTGGCGCTATTTGGTGCCACGAGGAAGCTGGGTGATGAAATAACAAGGGACTGGCTTGCCCCATCAAGGCTAATTAGAGCCATGTCCCAGCCTGCCCAGCACTCTGCCCTGTAATCTGCATCTCAGATCAGCCAAGGGAGTCTGTCCTTAGGCAGGCACAAAAAGTGTTTAGGGACACACTGTGTAATTAAGAATGTTGAAAGTAACCCTGCCCCAAAATGGGAGGAGAGAAACTGGGGAGGCTGCGGCTACCGTGATGACCAGTGGCCCAGTGGGCAGAAAGCTGGGTTTGAGGAGCAAGGCCAACATTCAGTTCCTGACTGTCTCTAATGTGCTGGGTGACCTTGGGCAACTCGTTTTGTCTCTCTGTTTCTTGGTTTCCTGACTTGAAAATGAGCTCAGTGTCCCCTGTAAAGTGCTTGGCGATCTATGTGCCAAAAAATAACAGACAAGGCTCAAGTGCTTTGTTTGCTCCGTCATTTCTTAGACTTGAACAGGGTTATGTGGTCCTCTCTGATCCCAGCTGGACTGTGATTCTTCTTGCCAGGGAATAGCAGCAGTAAAATGGGACAAGAATGAGGAGGCCTGGGAGCTGAACATGTGGGATCTGATCCCTTTGGCAGCTCAGGCTTGCTAGCTTGGATTCCCCTTTTGTGAAATGGAGATGCACATCATGGCATGGGGCAGAGCAAGAGCTCAGTCTAGGTAATGCTGAAGCATCCTGCTCTGTCTATAAGGGTACTTCTGGTGTCCAGGTTGCTGACGCTTGCCTGCGGATGGGCCAGGATTGGGGCTGTAATTAACAGGAGGTGATAAAAGCTTCCTTTGGCTCTATGTTACTCCAGCCTAGTTCCCTTTCTGCCCTCTGCTCCTCTGAGCACTGCCATGAAATGACAATTTCTTAATGTAAGGTCTCCTGCTAGTTTGGGGTTGATGAGAATAAGGCTGGAAAGACCTTGCTTAGTCTCTCCCTTGCCCCACGGTGCAGCCAGCTGTGCTGAGGCTTGCCAGCACAGCCTGGCCTTGCCAAGCTGAGCCTGCACGCTGCAGCGCCAACTCTCACTCGCTGAGCTCGCGTCAGATGGATGCGAGTTGATTTTTATGCGGTGTCTCAAGGCCCAACTGAAGCAATCTGCTTTACAGGTGATCGCCAACATGACCACAGCCTACAAGCGGGAGCGGAAGAGTGTGAAAAGGAAAAGTCGGGGCCTGCCCTCTCTTGCTTTCAAAGTGGAAGACAACATGTTTGGGAGCAATGCTGCCAGCTCCCTGAAGAAGCTGAAGAAGGGCCAGTTTGTGTCATTTCAGATTGAGACAGTCTTGCCACCTGAGCAGAGTATGTCCAGCGTGAAGAAAACCAGTTAGCCTCTGGGGCTTTTTCTGGGGGTCCCGCAGGGCCAGGGACAGTAGCACGAACTGTCCCTGAGGTTTGTGGCCCAGCTGCATGGGAGTCCAGGGTGCAGATGTGCCTACTCTGTCCTGGGGAGAAAGGAAGAGGAAGGTTCAGACAAGGGTGTCTGTTCAGTCCCTTCCCAGTCCAGATATGCCCTTGGACCATCCCTCCGACGGAGGGAAGTGGCACTATCCTCATTTACGCTTTGGCAGCGAGGGACTCAATCTTGCCAAAAAAGCTCCACCTTGGCTACAGCATAGAAACTGCCCTTTTGGGAGTAATGGCATCAAAGCCCGGGGAGTGATGTAGGAGAAAATGGGAAGAGAACCAGAAACTACACCCAGCTTAGCCACATTGCAATTTGTTTCCTACAGCTTGAAACTGTCCTCCCCACTGTCCACCTGAACCGGGAAGAGTCACGCCAGGTCTGACTGCATTCCTGGTAGATGTGGGAATGGCTTGAAGTGAGGTTTTTTTAGTTTTAAGCACTAATTAGCAGAAATAAAATTGATAATAGAGCATCATATTTTTATTTGTGGTTATCCAGGCAGAGAAAAATGAATTTTTCCTTTGTAATGTCACCATTCTGTTTTCTCCAGAAATGGAGTGAACTTCAGGAATCCTACAGTCTGTTCCTATACTGCTGAGGGTTACAGGGGTGTTTTTAAGTCCAGCACTCAAAAAATATATGGAAACTTTGCCATAGTGACACCAACCAGCCCCTCTGTCAGCTGTATAGCCCAGCTGGATGCACAGATGCTGGCCAGGGAAGGGCCTGAGCACTGCAATTCTTCTAGAGCTGGCATGGGGACTTGCAGGGGAAAAATAATTTAGAAGCTGGATTTCTTCAAACGGGATTCTTCTCTGCATTAGGGGTTAATTTTATCCCCTGTTTAGGGGTTAATTTAAAAACGATGTTGAGCCCTTGTCCTGGTTGTTTTTAAAGCCAACTCGTGTGTTGTATTTTCTCTCTCTGCTGCGGAAATTAAATAAAACAAAAAAAATATTTTTTTTTTATTTTTTTGGGGGGGAAGAAAGACCTTTAGAGGTGGGGAAAGCCCTCGGGCTGCCGTTGCTGCCTCGGGCAGGGTTTAGCCGGGGCGGTGGCGGGGGCCGGGGGTAGCACTGCCCCTCGGGGCGGGGGGTGTACCCGGACCCCCGACACCCCCCCGCCCCCGCCCTGCCCGGGTCAGCCGCGGGCGGGGCCGCGCCGCAGCGAGGGGGCGGGGCTGGGGGCGTGGTCAGCGCAGAAGCCCCGCCCCCCCCCCGCCCCTTGCCTTGGCGGGCACGGCCCTTCCCGGGCGTTTGCCCCGGGGGCAGGCAGGGATGAGGCTGGGGACCTTCGGCGTCTCCAGCTTTGTAGCTGGGGACACCTTTGCGGGTGGCAGGGAGCTGCGGTGACCGCCTCCACCTCCTCCTCCTCCTCCTTCTCCTCGGGGCCGGATCCGCGCAGCTTTGCAGCGGATGGCAGCAGCGAGCACCCTGGGAAGCGTGTCCAGCTCCTCCCTGACACCGCTGCTCTGGTTCGCCTCCATCCCTCCTACCCCACCCACCCCATAAACCTCCGTTCTTCCCCAGATTGCAGCCTCGGCCCCATTTTCCTCCACTTTTTAGCTTTTTATCCCACCTGTCCAACCACCAAGCCGCTCTCAACCAATGGTGCTGCTTGGCCCGTGCCAAGGGCTGCCCTTTTCCCTGTGGTTTGCTTTTGGGCGGCTGCAGAGGCGGCTGCGGTCACGCAGGCTGGAGCATGGCCGGCGCATGGCATCCTTTGTGCCGTGCCTTCCGCACCGTGCTCCGTCATGAGCTGCTTGGCCAGCACAAATCTGAGGAGCGGGTACCTCCCTCATGCCGACGCGCAGCACCTCTGGGCACAGCGCAGGAGCAGGTGAGCAGCTCGCTTGGTTTAAAGGAAGTCGAGCTTTTCACCCTTTTCTGTGTCAGTACAGATCCAGCCCTAGCATCGCTGCCGCCAGCCAGACCCACGGGCAACAGCAAAGGCGGTGTCCCGCCCTGGAGCTTCCCTCTCCCGTGGGACGTGGCTGTGGATTTCCAACCCCCTTTTAATTTCCTCATGGCATTTTTGTTGTGTCGCTGAGTTGCGCAGCAGGTTTAGTGGGTTACCCCAAATTAATATTCAAGGAGATTGAGGATGGCAAGGTATGACAGGCTGCTGTTCCTATAATTTATTATTTTTCTGATGAAGGGGATCTGTTACAGAGCCAATCTGCTCTCCCTTCTGCTATCATAAGGTTTTGATTGAGTGCTCGGTTTCAGCTTTGTTCTGGGAAAGGTGGGGAAGGACTCTCAGATCGCGAATGTCCACATTGAACACCTACACGGCCCCGTAGCGCAGGACACATGGGCTGCACAGATGTCCAAGCATCACCCAGCTGCCAGAGACCTCGTGGCCTGCAGCTGCCTCAGCAAGCAGGGACGAAGTTTCCCACTGAGATGTGCAGATTTCTTCTGTGGGATTCAGGATGGGTGCAGGCTCCTGGGAGGAAAGTTTGTCTTCATTTGTGCTTCTCATTTTATGAAATATCTTGGAGTGTACACAGCAGGGGAGGGGAGGAAGGAGTAGAGAGCAGTGTCTGAGGTCGGGATGGGCTGGTGGGGAGCTGGCATGGTTTCCCCTCATCCTGCTTCCCTTTCCTCACCACCTCCCCGGGGCAAATAACAATCCCATCCCCTTCTTCTCACCCTGCAGCAGAGGCCAACATGACCACGTCCTCCCCGCGCTAGGGCTGCCCCCCACCACCTTGGTGACCCCCCCAGCTCGGCGGTGAGGATGCGCGCCTGGAAGGCGGTGGCCAGCACGCTGGCACTCAGCGGGGCTGATGTGCTGGTCACCACGCTGCTCTACGCCCACGGCCGAGGCGGCCAGGATGTCCTGCAGGACCTGCGACACTTCAACATCTTTAACTCGCTGCTCGACATCTGGGGGGGCTGCCTCTACCGCAGCTGCGTGCTGCTGGGGGCCGCCATCGGGGTGGCCACCAACACAGCCTATGGCCCCCGGCGCCTCAGGGCATCGCGGACCTTCATCGCCGTTGTCTGCCTCCTCATGGGCATCTACATGATGGTGAAGCTGCTGCTCTACTCGGAGGTGCGGAGGACCATCAGGGACCCCTGGTTCTGGGGGCTCTTTGCCTGGACCTACGTGGCGCTGGCGGCCACCTTTGGGCTGTGGCAGCTGCTGGCCTGTGTCACCTCCTCCCGCGAGGCACTGGGGCCCGGCTCCGAGTCCCGTGCCGAGGCGGACGAGAGCTGCGATGGCGGTGCCCCGCGGGTCAAGCGGGAGGAGGCGGCGGGTCCCACCATCCATAAGCTGCTGTCCTACACCAAGCCAGATGCCCTCTTCCTGGGCATCGCCTCCTTCTTCCTCCTCGTGGCCGCGCTGGGTGAGCAAAGGGACCGGGGGGACTGCAGTGTGCACCCATCCTCACCAGGAGGGAAGGAGCCATGGTGGGGGGCCTTGCCAGCACCCCAGGATTGCTTTTTTAGGGGTGCTGGGCGGCATGTCCTGCACAGGCTGGGTAAAAAATGCAACGGCGAAAAAAAAATGCAATAGGGGATAAAATACACTGGGAAATTAGACATCCCCATGTGCCACTAAGGGCTGCATCTCTTGAGACATCTCGTGCGATGGCCAAGTATCTCCATGGTGGGGATGGGGTTGTCCACGGGCTGTCGCAGTTGGAAATACAGGTCCTGTGCCGATTCCGTGCAGTGGGGCTGAAACCCCATGTCCTGTTCTTGTCTGGCAGGAGAGACCTTCCTGCCCTACTACACGGGGCTGGCCATCGACGGCATTGTGGTGCAGAAGAGCATGGACCGCTTCTCCACAGCAGTGCTGGTCATGTCGCTGCTCGCCATAGGAAGGTAATCGCAGGGGCTGGTTTTGGCCCTGATGAGGAGGAATCTGGAGTTTTCCCGCAGGAGCTCGCAGTGGCAGTGGTGGGCACGGGCTATCTCACCTGCAGCCTCTCCATCAGGTCCTTGCCAGACCCCAGGGATGCGCTTTGATTTCTCTGTGCCTTCACGGTGGTGGTGGCAGCCACGAGGCCGCTGTGTAGGCCTCCATATCCATTTGCTGGTGGTAGGGGAGCAGGAGTGGATGCAGGGAATGGGCTCCCCAGGGAACACTGTCTCGGCAGCACTGCCTTCCCTCCTGATACTTGTCACTACCAGGGTTAGGACCAGCTGTCCCTGTGCTGGTAGCACCCAGAGGAGGTGTGGGCTAGACTTGCCATCGCTTCCCGGGGTGGAAAGTGGTACCAGCAGAGCATTGCCCAAGCCCTTGGCCTGGGCATCGGGTTGTTTGTGTTGCTGAGGAGCGGGTTTCGTGTCCATTGGTCTATAACGTTTCTTATCTGCAATTAGCTCATTTGCCGCAGGTATCCGGGGCGGTGTTTTTACGCTCATATTTGCAAGACTGAACATTCGCCTTCGCAACTGCCTCTTCAGGTCGCTGGTGTCTCAGGAGATGAGTTTCTTTGATGAGAATCGCACAGGTTGGTTCTTCTTTTCCCCGGATTTGCTCTAACCCCTCTATTCCGTTCCTGTATTTTTTTTCCCCTTGGTTTGCCCTACCAGCACATAGCAGATTGGGGGCAGCTAGAGACAGCACCCAAATGCTCATGTTTAGAAAGAGCGTCAGAAAGCTGTTCCCTTCTGGGTGCCTCCCACAGTGGGCTTGGGACAGGATTGCCCACCTGGGGGTGTCCCATTGCCACCGATCAGCCTGACATCCAGCATCCCTGAGTCATCCGCAAAATGCCTACTTTCCTCCTCCCATCAGTGCCTGCTGGTGGGCTGCTCTCCAGCTCTGTTCTGGGCTTGGGAAACCTCAGATGTGTGAAGCTTGCTGGGTGTGCTTGTGGTTTTCCCTGCTTGCTGTTCAGTTCTGTCCTGATCCGTGCCACTCTGGTGTGGTCCCAGCCCACTGTAACTTTCCCACATCTAATTTCTTCTCAGTGATATTTTTAGTTTTGAGGTTGCTGCCATATTTAGCAATCTCTGCATAGTGCCCTGGTAGCTGAGGACACCAGAGATGTTATTGTAAGTGGGATACGGGTAACCCTGGACTAACACTTCCACAAAAGCATGGGAGTTCAGCTGGACTCAAACATGGGCCAAGTATTTAGGAATTCAGGGTGATGTTTGCTGGCTGTAACGTTCAGTTCCACCAAAGGATACCGCAGGAGCTTTGCCCTTTGGTAGCTAGACCCACATCCTCGGGGTCACTTGGGTCAGCTCCAGGCTGCGGGTCACACAGCTAAACCCAAACAGCCCTCTCTAAAGCTGCCTCATGCTCCTCTGCATGGCGTGCTGTGCCCAGCCCCAGCTGGTCCTGCCAGGACAGCAGGGAAAAGTGCCAGCAGTCGCTGGTGAGCTCCTGAAGGGCTCCTGGCATCATTTAGAAATAAACTGGCGGCTGGGTTGACAGTTCTGGAGGTGCATTTAGCAGCCCAGTGAACACTTCACCCACATGCCCGCTGCTTGTCTCTGTGCCCACAGTGTGCCCTCTGTTGTAGGGTGCTGCCGCAGTCCCCTTTGCTGTCTTGCAGCCATCCTTGGTGACCCAGGGACATAGCTCATGCCTTCAAATGCATTTCATGTCCCTCATGCATGCAGCAATTCAAGCTCCTCTGTTTTGCTTTGCATCCACAGTAGTGGAGAGTCACCCCCACTTCCATGCTACCCTTCAGAGCCCCAGTGAGGGGTAGGTTGAATGGGGAGCTCTGTCTAGCCCCTGGCATGAGACGCAGGACGTGGCTAGGCAGTGACCTGCTGTGGTGACGTATCCCCACTCTCCTCTTCCCCAACCCCTCGTTGCTGCAGGGGACGTCATCTCACGCCTGACATCAGACACAACCATCGTGAGTGACCTGGTCTCACAGAACATCAACATCTTTCTGCGCAACGTGGTGAAGGCCACGGGGGTGATCTTCTTCATGTTCAGCCTCTCCTGGAAGCTCTCGCTCGTTACCTTTATGGGTTTCCCCATCATCATGCTGGTGTCTGATGTCTATGGGAAGTACTACAAGGTAGGCAGGAGAAGCTGGCAAGGCTGTGGTGTGCCACAATGCTGGGCTGTTCCCCTCATGAAGCCATCGTGGAGATTGTGGGTGGCCTTGGAGCCGGTGGGGCTGATGCTTGGGTGCTTTGCTGCCGGCAGTGGGGACAGGAAGGTGGCATTAAACCTGTATGGGCAGACAAGCACAGCCTCAGCTCTTAGCTTGCTTCGTGCTCAGTAGTGGAAGCATCTCGGGTCTGACAGGAGAGGTAGCTTGGCTGTGGGATGTCACATATGCACCTGCCTGTTCTCATGCAATTTGTCTTCTCTCCCTTGGAGTGACTTGGGTGGGTGTTAAAGCCAGCGCTGAGCTCCCTCCCTCTGCCTAGGGTTAGCATGGGCCAAGGGCCTTCACCTGTGGCTAATACCGTGTCCCATGGACTATGTGATGCAAGTCCTGCACTGCTGCTCCCCATATCTGTTATTGGAGCTTTCCACTGTGCCAGGGACATGGCATGCACGGGTGCTGCCTCCCCCAGCCATGGCTTCTCCTGTGGGTCAGGTGCTTGTGGGAGGATTGGAGCTGCCCTTGGTCTCCAGACCTGTCCCTGACTTGGAAACTCCTGGAAGGGCTCCTGGGCCAGGCTGACCCTATCCCACCAGGGCACCAGGAGCAGCGGCTCTGCCGCAGGCTTCCCAAGTGGCCCTGGGCACAGCACTTCACCTCCTGCAGCCCAGATCCCTCCTCGGAGGGAGCACAATGAATCTGTTCACCTCCTGGCACAGTTCCCCAGGCTGTCCTGAGGTGTGGGATATATCCCAGTGCTCAGCCTTGTTGCCCATGGCCTTGGAAAATGTCACCATGCCGCCTTTTCCCAAGCCCAGCAGAGCCCGGGCCATGCAGGGAGAGGTGCCACGGGCAGCCTGGCATCCGCTGAGCCCCCTCTGCCTCTCCCCACTCCCCACAGAAGCTCTCCAAGGATGTGCAGAATGCCTTGGCCAAGGCCAACAACACTGCCGAGGAGACCATCTCTGCCATGAAGACCGTCCGCAGTTTTGCCAACGAGGAGGCAGAGGCAAACGTGTACTGGCAGAAGCTGCAGCAGGTGTACAAACTCAACAAGCGGGAGGCCATGGCTTACACCTACTATGTCTGGTCCAGCGGGGTAGGTGGCTGGTGCTGGGGCTTCCCGGGCAGGGCTGGGGACAGGCAGGGGATGTTGCTTCGCATCCCAAAACACATGTGGCATGATACGCGTGCATCTCCTTTGCTTCCAGGGAGCTTTGCGGGGCGAGCCCAGCCTTGATGTCCGCTGTCTGTAATCTCTTGTCTCTTAATTACTATTTCTTTTCACTCATCAAAAAATATATTCCATTCCCCCTTAGGGCAGCGCTGTATCATGCCACTGAACAGTCTGTTTTCTCTTGCAAATAAGAATATAATTGATAACTGCTCAAGGTCGTGGAAAGCCCTGTGTTTCTGTGTTGCTGCATTGCGTGCCTGTGCCAGCTCATCTCCGGGGCTCCGGCTGGGAAACAGCCGCGGCGTTGGTTGAGCTTCTGCTCAGAAATGGAGATTTTCTGCATGTGGGTGGTAGCAGGGGGAGGCTGCTGGGGTTTGGTTTTGGGTGTTTTGGGATTTTTTTTTTTTTTTTGCAAAGTCCTTTTTCATCATTCAAGACCAGATGGTTTGGGACTTCTCCTGCATCAGCTGATAACTAAGGCTGTGCAAAACCCTTATGTGAGGCTGCCCTTATCTCTGCACATTCAAGGATCTAAGTAGGCTCTGGTGAAAGGTTTGCAAGTTATGGTGCCCTCATGCAGCTGTGGGAGGCTTTGTGGATTCCCAAGTTTGGAAGCAAAATTGGAGCACTTTTAGCATTGTTTCTGGTCTCCCAGGTGAAGCCAGAGCGTGAACTGGGTCAGCACAGATCCCGTTGAGTCAAAGAAAGCAAAAACCTTCAAACACTGCTCCTGCAGGGCTCATGGAGAAAGAAGCCATTGGATTTAGCACAGCCCTGGTAGAGTCTTTCTCAGAGGGAATGCAGATCGAGGTCTGATCATGGCAGAGCAATAGAGGAGGAATTTTTTTTCCCCAGTATTTTTGTCCCTGTGAATTTATAGCCTCTCCCGCAAACGTCGCACAGAGCACCAGGGATTCGGTGCGTTTCTGAGCACCCAGGCAGCGTGGAGCAAAACTGGTTGAATAAAGGCAGGGGCTGGTATTTATCATATCAGAGCTGATGTGTCTCCTTTCTAGAGTAGGTGGTACCCCCGCTACGGATTTCAGGCAAGAGTTGAGGCTATGCTTCAGGGACTTGTACGTGCAAGGAGGATTTTTTTGCATTAACTCTGGTTTGGTTTTGTATTCTAAATTAAAATGTGTCACACTCATATAACAGAAAGTTTATTTTAGTGGTGAGGTGTTGGATAATTTGAGCGCAGATTATTACGCTTGAGAACATTAGTCCAAGAGGGAAGTTCATGAGACACTTATTTCACATCAGTTCTCTGTCCTTGGCTGTTGCCCCTCTGGACTACCGTTTTGTTGAAAGATCTCAGTCCGGCACCTTAAATCAGCCCATGTACTTGAGTTATTTTTCCCTTCTTATATCCATGCTTGCTGCTAGGGCTATGAGCTGTGCACTGTCAGGGCTGCTCAGTTCAGGACTCCAAGAATAAATGTCAACATGTGTATTGTGGGCTGTTGTGTGAGTAATTACAAATGCACCAAAATGCAGTTGTCCTTGTTGATTTTGGGGTGTTTTCTTGCTTTCAGCTGACCCTCCTGGTGGTCCAGGTCAGCATCCTTTACTACGGTGGGCACCTCGTGATCTCAGGGCAAATGACAAGTGGAAATCTGATATCCTTCATCATTTATGAGTTCGTCTTAGGAGACTGCATGGAGGTGAGTCTGTTTTATCCCTCTGAGCTATCCTGTATCAAGATGGTATTTGTCTTATAGAAGGTCCCAGGGGAGACGTAGGGCTAGATCCAGTGTTGACTTCCCTGTGACGCATTTCCTTGGCACTGTGTCTTTGCCCACCAGCGGGCTAATTCTCCCCTCTGCTCCACCTCCTCTCCTGCTGTGGCCTTGCAACCTGAACACACCCAAAGCAGCTCATCCCCTGATAAGGCAACTGGGACCAAAGGGGTCAGGCTGGCCCTGCTAAAGGGCAGAGTCCTGGCTGCCTCCCAAGCATGTTTCCTGGTGTGAAGGATGCAGGGATTACAAAGCTGCCTGTTAAATTTCAGGCTTCATTAAAAACTTAATTATATTACTTTTTTTTTTCCCCTTTCCCTGGAACAGGCTGCAAGCTGCTGCGTTGGCAGCGCATTAGCAAGATGGGATTGTGGGTGGGATGGTAGAGCCCACCCAGGGCTGCCTTCCCCTTGCAAAGGCATAAGCTTGGATAATCGAGGCAGAAATGATCAAGTTGAGGTTTCCTCACAGCCAAGCATGGTTTTGGTGGCGCTTCAGCCTTTGTGCAGTGGCAGAGCAGAGCTGGAGGCAGCGTGCCTGGCTCTCACCATCTGTTTGGATGACTGCAGGCTCTGGTGGTGTTTCCAGACTGTGTTTTTGGTGTGGGTTTGGTTTGGCTTGGGTTTTTTTTTTCCCTCCTAATGGGGAGGGCAGCTGCAGTACAAGCTGTTCTGCAGCTCTGGGTTTAATATTGAAAAGAACCGATGTGATGGGGGTTTATTACAGCGAAGCCGGTGTTAGTGTGCAGCAGTTGTAATTGGGAAAGCACAATGGTAAATCCACTAGGACCATATCCGGGCAGGGAACAGCTGTATCAGCTGCCAAACGGTTGTCTAGAAAGGTCCAGCCTGAAGCCGCTCCGCATTTGAGATGCGTGCTGGGGAGCGAGCCAGCTGCCCGCGGGAGCTGGTGCGATGTGCTGCCGTACGTGGACTCTGTTCAACCATTGGGTTGGGGAGCTGCTGGTCTTGAGCAAAGAGAGATAGATGGAGGATTCTGGTGGAAGTTTGGGTCATATATCTCCTGGTGCACATCTTCTCTTCTCAATCCATCTGTTTCCTTCTTCTGTTCCCCTCTGGGTCTACCCATGCACAAACCCCTTTAGATGCCCTTTCCCTGGATACATCTGTATACCCCCTCTGTAAACTGCATTGGTGGGAAAAGCTTTCTTTTTCTGTGTCTGATGACTGTGGTTAATGTCAGATGATAGACTTGTGAATGCTTCAACCGTTCTCCTTAAAAGTTGCACCAATTGCCTTTTCCATCGCATGGGAGGATCTCACTCTTGCCTCTTCCCTTCCAGTCCGTTGGCTCCGTCTACAGTGGCCTGATGCAGGGAGTGGGAGCTGCCGAGAAGGTGTTTGAGTTCATTGACCGCAAGCCAACGATGGTGAACGATGGGTCCCTGGCCCCAGACCACGTGGACGGGAAAGTGGAGTTCAGAAACGTGACATTTTCCTACCGCACTCGCTCTGCCACGCAGGTCCTCCAGGTGAGCCCTGCGGGTGCAGAGCACTCCCTGCCATGAGGCATCACCCGCTGCTTCTCCGCTGCAGCAATAACCGATCCCCAGCCCACAGAAAATGTCAGCTGCCCTTTTGGAGATATGTAAAAGCAGGCTTGACGGCATGCTGGAAAATATATTATAAGGAACAGCGGGTGTTTAGGGCCTGCCTTCCTTACAAGGAATGAGATTTATTAATAAAAGCCTTGTTCCCCGCTCAGGCATTAAACACGTCAGCATGGTACAGGGCTTTGTGCCAAGATGTCTCAGGCTGTTTCCATAGGAGAGGGGTTGGGGTCATGGGGCAGGGGGAGGCAGCAAAGAGGTTAGTTTGCTTTGCAGTTTTTAGAGGTCCTGCTACATCAGCAGGCAAATTTGAAGCGATTTTGGAGGCTTCTTGCTTTCTCAGAGCCAGGAGAGATGGCTGATACGGCACGTCACCAAGGTAGAGGGTCACCGTGGCTGGATTTCGGCTACCTTTTTTGCATAGTGCCCAAGCCACTGCCCCAGGAAAAGCCAGGACTTGAGCATGCTCTCCTGTCCATGTTGCAGAATGTGTCCTTCACCCTGCACCCTGGCAAAGTGACAGCACTGGTGGGTCCTTCAGGGAGCGGGAAGAGCTCCTGTGTCAACATCCTGGAGAACTTCTACCCTTTGCAAGATGGGCAGGTGCTGCTGGACGGGCGTCCCATTAACATGTACGATCACAAGTACCTGCACTCAGTGGTACGAGCGACTGATACGTGTATTCTAGCTATCACCTGCCGTGATCAGAGGGGATGGATGGTAGCATTGCATGTTGCTTTGATTTCAATTTGGATTTGGATTTGATCTTGCAACTTCTGAAATGTCCAGAAAGCTGGAGGCTGGAGGTGGTCCAGGAAATGAATTCAGATAATTTGTGGGGGCGGAAGGGAAAGGGATGGAGAGTGGTTTCATGGGGAGGGGGCAGTCTTCCAAAAACAGAACAAGAAGCATGTTTTGTTTTGTATTTTTTTTGGCCAACACAATAGAAATATGTTTTCAGTTGTTGGATTAATTATCATCTAAATTGGGTTTGGAAAAAAGTGGTTTGCATTTCTCCAGCACTTTTTACCTTAAGATCTTAAAGTAATTCTCAGCTAATGGGGAGTTAAACCCCTTGGGATCCTGGCAGCAGTTGCAGCATCAAAGGGGCTGGGTGGTTTGCCCAGGAGAAGGGTCCAGGCCCCTCAGCTCTCGTCTGTGTGTCAGCACAGATCAGCCTTCATCTCCTCTGCAAGTAACTGCCTTCTTTGTTTGCCCTCAGAGCAAATGGCCTCACCAGTCAGCAGGAGAACCTGAAAACAATTGATCAGACACAGGCTGGAAAGCCAAAGTCAGCGTGACTAATTTACATTCTCTGCCCATACTGAGCAAAAATTAAAAGACAAGCAAGCCTTTCAGTTCAGAAAGCCTGGCGTGGTGTTAGGAGCATGGGGAGAAGTCAATTAAAATATGACCATGTCCTGCTGGCTCTCTTCATGCCCAGTTCTGAGCAATAATTTGGAGGGTTCAATTTATTTCAATATCTGAGTGTTTGACAAAGCAGGCTGAATGTGAGAATGAGCAGCAATGGCTGTAAGGTAGAACAGGGAGGCTGTTGCTAAGCAATTAAGGAATTGCAGCAGCTATGTCCGTAACTTGCTAATTTTGGATTAAAAGATGCAGGAGGGCTCATTCATGTGGCCCAAGCATGATTACTGGCCTTGAACAGAAAATCAGCAAGGCCCTGGGAGAGGATCTCTCCAGCCTGCCTTGTCCCACCAACTGTTTTCCCATACTGAGAAAAGCAAACAGTGATGGGAACGACAGGTCTGGAGCAAAACCACAGCAGGGTCTTGGAGGCGGAAGCCCGTCCCAGATGCCAACGTACCAGCATTGCATTGGTTTTCTTTCCTGTGAAACAGCTCCCCAGCAGATGATGCAAACTGGGCTGGGGCTGCCGCTGGGCACCCCGTCATTAGTGTCCTCGCTGGAAGCTCACATTGAGGCACTTCCATATCTTGGTTTAACGGTGAGGCTCTGCCTGCTTGAGTCCTTACCCAGGAGGAACAAATGCTGATGATCCGAGACACCGGCCAGCATGTCTTCTGCTCCCAACCCCCTGCTCTTCCCTTCCTTTGTGCAGATCTCCCTGGTGAGCCAAGAGCCGGTGCTGTTCGCCCGCTCTATTGCAGATAATATTTCTTACGGCTTAACTTCAGCCTCCTTCGAGTCGGTTGTTCAGGCTGCCCAGAAGGCCAACGCGCACGCCTTCATCACGGAGTTACAAGATGGCTACCACACAGGTACCAAAATCCCTCCATTTGTGCTTGAAAGCATTTTGTGCCTAGGGAAGGCAAAACCTCTCCTCTCAGCTGGAAAGTTGGGCAGCTGGTGATGGACACGAGTCCGTGGCAGCTTGGAGGCACTGTAGAGGTGGTTACACAGAGAGGTGCAGCACCCTGGCTGCCTTCTGGGGTGACTGAGCTGTTGCAGGATTTCTGAGCCCATTCTGGGAGAGCATTTCTGCAGCTGTTCTGTGGCAGTGGGGTGAGCATCCTCCATCCCATCCTGACCAGTCTGGCTCCCGGTGCCTGGCAATGTTATGGAGATGTGGCACTGGCAGTCTCACCGTTTATTCCAATGCAGTGATCACGAGAAAAGCCCAGACCCAAGCAGTTAGCTGTGTACGACCCCACCTGCATAGGAAGAAAAAAAAAACTGCGATAAATCCATAGTAATAAAATCTGATGTGTTTGTGACAGTGGGACTTTGTGAGGAGGAAGGTCAGACTGATGATGGTTTGTGTTTATAGGAGCCAGCACAGAGGTCTCAGTTTCCCCTCGCTGCTGCCCTGGTTGCACACCCTCCAGAGCCCGACTTGCAGGGAGAGATGGCAGCGACACAGCTGCATGGGCCACAGCAGGAGTGGGGCTCGGGGTTTGGATGATCTCACAGGCTCAGGGACTTCGCTGCATTGTTTCCATGAGCATCAGTGCCTCAGACCTTGGGACAACAGTGGAGAACTTGCTGCTGGAGGGAAGGACTGCAGCCTCGGGGATGTTTAAATCATTTAAACTGCTCTGCCAAGTGAGAAGGAGCAGAAGCATTTACGTGGTCTTTGCTTCAAACCATGTCACCATCCTGATGCTGCTGGCTGGGAGCTAAACTCGATGGCAGCTCTTGATTTTTAT
The DNA here is from genome assembly GCA_013389905.1 of Sula dactylatra. Lineage (NCBI taxonomy): Eukaryota > Metazoa > Chordata > Aves > Suliformes > Sulidae > Sula > Sula dactylatra. The sequence goes on from WEKW01031040.1 coordinate 199,956, forward strand.
TTTGACCCTTTCCTCTCTCTTGACCCAACAGAGGCAGGTGAAAAAGGAGCCCAGCTGTCAGGTGGCCAGAAGCAAAGAGTGGCAATTGCCAGGGCCTTGATCCGAGCTCCCCCCATCCTAATCCTGGATGAAGCCACAAGCGCGCTGGATGCAGAGAGTGAACATGCGGTGAGTAGATGATTCGGGTGTTTGGGCCAAAGAGGCAATCTGCGTTTGGAGGAAAGACCGTAGCTCCAATTTCCAGTCTGTGGACAAGCTTAGTCTTGACATGGTGCAATCAGAGGTTTGGGTAAGACACTAATTCCTGAGCAGGAATTTGCTTCCAATGCTGCTGTAGCCACCAAGAAAGGAATAATCCTGTGTTCACAGCAGCCTCACAAGCCTGATGAGATAGGGATCTCTGCCGATTTTTGAGATGTGAAAAGTCTTAATTGGCATACAGCAGCACTGTGCAGCCTTTTAGGACAGGATACAGAGGAAGACCCTAAAAAATGGTACTGCAGCAGGCAGAGTAGGACTGCCTGAGCTAAAATCCCAGCTGAGGCACCAAAGAAGTCACGCTGGCAGGAAAGGCCCTGAGCCTTCTGTGAATTGAGCTGGATTTATCTGGCTGGGATGTGATGAGCAAACAGCTCTACAAGTAGCAGTTTGGCCTAGCTGGTTTAATGACATGAGGGAAAGCTAGTTCAAGGTTGAGGTGCGAGGACATGTCTCCTGGTCCCAGAGGATGAGCGCTGCTGGCCCATGGTGTGGGGCAGTGTGAGCATCTGACCTTGGAGCAGTTTGTGGGCTTGCAGGTCCTCAGCCACATGTGTGGTATCTGATGCCAGCCAGGGGCTGATTTTGCCTAGTCAGGGGTGTCAGTGTGACATGTGGCCTGGTGGCCACCTGCCTGCCTTTAGACCTTAGTGCCATTGTCCATCTCTTGGCTAGAAAACAACTTGCTCTTGCTTTGCCTTGATACACCCAGGAAATAGCCCTGCATTTCTGAGCAGCTGCATTTACCGGGTATTGGCTTCCTGCAGTCCATACCAACACCACATGGCCTCCAAATTCGGGGCCCAGCCCTAACAAGAACACAGCTTGCAGGATCAGACCTGGCAGTGCATGTGTGCATACAGCACCTGCGGGCTGGCTGGACTGAGACAGTCTGTTGGCTACACAGCGAGATCCAGGAGCTGGGATGGATGTGCTGGTGCTGGTAGTACTGCAGGGAGTCTTCTGTCCTCTGTGTAGCCGGAGGAGAGCAAACCTCCCATCCTGAGGTTTCTTAACACAGACCACAAAGCTGCTGTTCTTCCTTCCAAAGCAGAGCCAGTGACGCTCGGGCATTAATTTCTTTTCCTCCTGCGCAGATTCAGCAGGCGATTTACGGCGACTTGCAGAACCACACGGTGCTTGTCATAGCTCACAGGCTGAGCACTGTCGAGAAAGCACACAACATCATTGTGCTGGACAAGGGCCGCGTGGTGCAGCAGGGCTCACACAAGGAGCTGATGGAAGAAGGAGGCCTTTATTCCAAGCTGGTGCAGAGACAGATCCTGGGGCTGGAGGGGAGCAGCACAGACAGTCGCCAACCCGCAGCCCGGGGGGATTCAACGAAGGCACCCGGCGGGCTGGAGGAAGAGTTCAGGATAGACCATTCCCTGCCAGCTGTGGCACAGGACGATTACAACAATGCGGTTCACAAGTGAGAGCGGCGAGGGCCGGCACTCGAGACGCTTGCTGGGACGCTGAGACAGGAGGCAGCTTGCCGACGGGCTCACACGCTGCAGAACGACGCCCATTTGCTCACCCCGCGCGCGTCACACACCTGTGCACACACAAATACACACTATAGAGCTTCCTGCATTATGGTCCAGCAGGCAGGTGCCGGCTGGTCAAACAGGGAAACAAGATTTATTCAAGGGAGTTGGGTCCTTAGCAATTCCCAGTGTTTCTACTGGGTTTCTTTTCTTACTACCAGTAATTCCTCTCAACTGGGACTTTTCTCCCATTGATATGCATGTGTAACTGCTATTAACTGTAATGGATGTTAAATGCATGCATGGAGGGGAAGACTGAAAACCCCTTCAGGAATTTCAGGGGGTGGCTTTTGTGGCTGGATAGAAAAACAGTGACTGTAAAACAAGGTCCTGCTCCTGCTAGCAATCTATGGGGCCAATCCAAAGTCTGCTGAAGTCTGTAGGGAGATCTCTTCAGCTTCAGTGAAAATTGGATCGCTCCCATGGGGCTGAATGCCGGGAGAGTATTGCACTGAGTGCCTGCAGGCTCAGGCTCACAACCATTGCTGCTGAGCTTGTATCATGTAGTAACCATCCTTGCTGGAACGAGCCAGGGGACTGGGAGGCAGATGTTGCTTTCAGATTTGCTCTTGGTGCTTGGTGGGTGTTTGTTTTTAAGGGTGAAAAGTTTTACCATAATTGGGTTAGGTTTGGGGGGTTTTTTGTTTGGGGTTGTTTTTTTTTTTTTTAATATATTTGTGTGCACTGTGCAATGTCTGTCTGGCTCCAGCATCCACTGAAAATTGGTCTGTTATTTCAGAATTTTTTTAACTCATAACCCCGGTGCTGGTTTGGAAAAAAAAAAACAAACCCAAAAACAAACACTACTAAAGATAGGCATAAAATAATAAAAGACAGCACTTTATAAATCCCACCAAAGCTTTGTTCAGCTTCAGGCCATGCTAGCGACTTCACTGCATGGGAAATACATACAGTCCCTTTCCTTGCAGTCCGACTTCAGCTGCCTGAACTTTACAATGTGTTTCTTTGAATATTATTTATTAACTTACTTTTAGTATGAGGGATAGAAAGAAATATGTTGCTCCTAGCCCTTTTGGGTAATGGCTCTGGCTTAGTAGTGTTATCCTGCCATAGATTGGTGAAGAAACCTATGCAGCCAGGCAGGTGCTATTGAAAAATAGCATTTACATGGGGAAGATTGACTTCAGACTGTGCATAGTTAAGAAATTATCTCAAGCACTTTAGCTGTCATATTTTCCAATATTTGAATGCTGCTGTGTTTTACTTTTTGGCAGTTTTGCATTTTTGTTGTTGGCAATGTTTTGAGTTTTCTTTTTTCCGTTTAGTGATGTTTTACAAACATTAGTGTCCTTGAGGAGGGATGCTCAAAAAATAAAATACTACCTCTGCCACTCAACATCGAGGCAATCTAGTGGGGGTGGTTTTTTGCATTCATGGTTTTCAAGGTAATGTTCATCTGAGATGATGGCTGAGTACAGCTGCACCCTGCACATGGTCTGGCTCCCTTGCGGGGAATGACAAGAAGCCACAGAGAATTAGGTATGTAAAAGACTTCAGCGTCTGGTAATGGCTCTGAGCCACAGCGGTAGGTATAACCTGTTTAAGAACTTGTTTTCAACCCGGAATCCATCTGGTAGTCAGTCTCACAGGAAAGGCAGGCAGTCTAACCCATTCTCAAAGCACAGTGCTTCATGACTGGACTCTTTTCAGCTGCTTGCTCTTGTGATATGAAAAAAATCTGTGCCTTGGAAGAATGAGAGCTCTCTTTGTCTTATCTTCCTCCACTTAGGAAACCTCTGTCAGTGCTCTGAACTCCTCAGTTCAGCACTTCAGTAAATGGCCAGTACATTCCTGCTTGATGAAAATTTGCACTGTGGGTATGAAGAGGTTGGGGGTTCCACCCAGCGCTGTAGGGCAAGTGATTAATTCTGCATTTATCGGTACCTGTGAGCAGAATGTGGCTAATCGTTCATAGAGGTGGACTTAATTTCTGCTTAATTGAAAAATTGGGTTACCTGGGAACTAGGGAAGCCAACTCACCTTGGGAAGTGCTGGTAGGACAATGCTTGTTAGTACAAGAGATGCCAGAAAAGAGAATTTGATCATATCGCGTGTGTCCCTCCCAGGCAGTGCTGCAAACAGGGGAATTAGAGGATACAATTGGATTAGTTTTATTGCAAAGAATACAGTGAGTTTCAGGAGGGGAGCCCTACTTCCCAAGCCTGTTGTGATGATAATCCCAGCATTGTTCTCTCAGGTCAGGTCCAAACAGCTTCAACTGAAATGGCACTTTGGCAATGGCAGATTGTCTCTGCTGGTGGCACCAGTCCAAGCTGATAACAGGGCCCAACTTTGTTCATTGCCACAGGTGCTGAATTCTCTCCTTTGCATCCAGGTAACTCAAGGCTACTTTTCCACTGATCCTTATATGTCAGTGCCTTCAACGAGTCCTTTCATTGTGCTGTTGATGTGTGAAAAGTGGATCTGCCTGTATGCTAAAGCCATGAGGGTTTTCTTAGGGCCTGGAAGCCTGGTGGGAGCTCCACATGCCACCAGGGATCCAGCAGTATTCATCTAATGCAGACATTTCTGCTGGCCCAGTACAAACCCTGTGACTGTACAGAAAATCCTCCTTTTCAAAGTCATTCCAACTATGACTTCTTTTTGAAGAGAAAACTGAGGTCAGAGATGCCTGTTAGCCAACCTAAGCCTGGCAATGAAGATGAGCTTAACCCAGTGCAGCAGTGGGAATCGTTACAGTGCTGGAATACGAGCTGACTCCTGGAGCTGCCTCGTCCCTTGGGCCTCGCTGCCTGTGGGCAGTCTCTTTTTCAGGCTGTTCGCCTGGAAACAAGGCCACTGTTCCCTCTGAAACCCTGAACTGTAGTATTTTGTGGTTGTGGGTTTGTCCAGAGTTGACATTTACATGGGAACATGAACAAGATATGTTCAGGAGCATCTCAGTTAAAGCCATGCAGATAAAAAGTTTCTTCTCCTCAAAAGGAAGAGTCTTCTCTGCAGGAAACTCGGCTGGGTTTATCTGAAACCTTAACTTAGGGGGCACGGCTTGAAGACTGTCATGGCAGAGTTGGAAGCAATTAGGCATTTGAAAGCACAATTGATTACAAAGGTTGACTGTATATTCCATAGCAGGTTGTTTTCCTCACTATTAATAAACTCTAACCATTCCCTGTAATAGGTATAACCACAGCTTTATTTGATTTAAACACTGGAGAACCCTATCCAAGATGAAGTTCGAGAGGAGATCCTATAGTCCTAGTGATTCCCCAAGGACATGTATTTACCCCCATACCCTTGCACAGACAAGGTATGTGGCTGACTGACCCAGTAAATGAGAACACAGCGTAATGGAAAAAACACAGCTGTGTTTATTCTAACAACTTGTCTCCCCATGCACCAACTTCTGCCTCAATAAGCAACTGTGTTTGTTTCAGTGGCTGCGCTTTCTAGGCTTCCAGCAGGTCTGGAAATACCATAAGCAAATAGAGTGCTTCTAGCTCAGGTTCAGAGATGAGTCTTAGTCTGGGGAGGAAAAACAGTATCTGGCTTTTCTACTCTAGCTTCACTGTGAGCTTAAGGCAAAGAAGTACTTGCAGGTATATAAAGCTGCTCCTTTTGTCATGCCTGTGGCTCCCTGAAAGAAAGAAGTACAATCAATTAATTCTTGCTCTCCCAAACAGCAGGACCACTGTTCTCTCTCGAACAGGACCACTGTTTCTCTCCCAGGATTCTGAATATGCAGATCATTTTCATGTGTGAAGGAATCTAGATTATGAAATCTAAACAGAAGTATGCACTGTAATTAATATATAGAAGGAAATTAAATTGTAAATAAGCCTGAAAACTTCTCTGTCCATTGAGCAACCAGACTAATAAGGGTTAATAAACGCCGAAGATTAGACTTGCAAATTCAGTCTCTAAGTAACCAACCAGTTTTTCCAGGGAAAGAAAAGAAGTTGTTGTGAAGGTGACTTGCAAAATATGTCTAAATCTAATAAATATGCATGGCTACAGTGCTACTGACCATAAAAGGATATGAGGTGACAGAAGGAAATCCAGAATCAAGTTTAAAAATGAAAAAAAAAAATCTAACATCTAATTTAAACTAGGCTGGATGCCAGTTCTCCCCAAGACTGAAGCCTGACTCCGTATTTACCATGACATGGTTTCAACTGTAATCTTCCCAATTTTTTTGTTCCTTTTTCCTGTAATAAGTACACTTCTGTACTTTGCCTGCTTACAGTTTTAATGTTCATGAATACTGTCACCTTTCAAAAGGATTTTAGCAAAGGCAATAGGAACCAGGACTTGGTAGCTAATAAATCTCAGCCTGCAGCACTGAAATATTTGATAATCCTTGTAGCCTAAAATCCTGGTTTATCTGCAATCCTTCATATTCTGTCCAAGCAATGTGCCATCACAAAACCTTTATCTGTCATGAAAACTGCTGAATGGAAGGGCACTTTCCTACCTGACCAAGTAGAATATATAATTATACAAAAGTGGCTGACCCATACCTTGTCTCTCAACCTCAGCTGCTTTTCTGGCCAAACTTGAGAACTCAATCACAGGCAGATGCTAATCAAAGTACTCAAAACCAGACCAGATGTTTAATATAGACACGCCTCTCCAACATTCCCAGAACCCAAACATATCTACATAGGGAGAAGTGGTTTTTTTAATGTGTGTTATACCTGAGCACAAATGAGTTATAATCATTTGTGCGTTTTTGTGAGGACTTCATTGTTCTGCATTATGCGGCTTCTAACTTTAAGACAGATTACCATTGACTAATTCAAATAATCCATTCCTTGATGTCTAGAGCAGTGAACATCCATCAACTCCATGCAACATAAACAAAAATTAGATAGTTACAGGAAAGCTCCTTAGAAGGTCGCTGTAAACCATCTTTCCCAACAGCATATTGACAACACAATTATTATCATACTGTAGTGCCTTTCACCAGCGATGCTCACCCAGAGTACCTCTACAAGCATTATTCAGCATGAACATTTCCTCTCTACTCTCAGCCTGGAACTGAGCAGTTATTATTATACCTCTTTTTAAGCAAAAGGCACTATGGTTGAGGGAAGCTGAGAACTCCACTCAGGATCTCACAGAAAGGCAGTGGTAAAACTAGATTTACAACATGAAGCTGAGTCAGACTCTTCTAAACCACACTCTCCCCATACCAATTATTTAGTTATGCTATGAAGTTAAAATCACTAACGTTCTTGGGAAGAAAGGGCTTCTTTTAATCCCTCAACTAATTCCTTTATCTGTGTGCATATATATATGTGTGTGTATGTTTGCATGTGCAGATTTACAATCTGATTTAAGACAAGGGTCCAATTCTGCCTTTTTGATGGCCATGTGCAAATATGGTATATGATACCGTGCTGGCATGGCAACTATCTACTGGTTTTAAATAACAAGGTCGGGCTGTAGTGGCCCGTGCAAACCCATGTCACTGCCAAGGGGTACAGCTGCTTACTCATCTGTGCTCCAAGCAGAGCCGCACACAAGGAGGAGTTCAGCACATACCACAGCAACTGGCAGGTACGTTGATGTGGATGAGTGGACACATGCTCGTATCGCTAATCACCTTCTCCCCACCCTAAGCAAGCTCAGCTCAGCTTCCTGCTGCACAAACATCTCGGTCTTACCTGCCTCTGAATACACTTGGTTTGCATCAGGGGTGTACAGTAGCTTTGCACTAAGCAGCCAAAAGGCTGGGAAGCCTAGCCCTAGCAGTGGCACATTGTTGGTCTTTATTACCTGCAGATACTAAGGACAGAGGGGACTTTTGGAGGGGTGAGAGGCATGGAGAGCTGAATTTAGTTATAGGACAAAAGAACAAACACAGACACGTCATGTCTTCATTCAGTTCTGCCAGGAAGTACCGGGTCATTTCCTGAATATAACATCATTACATTGTAATAGCGTTACATCAAAGATTGATTCAGTTCACTATATTGATTTTTTTTTTCCTAGTTAGATCAAAAATGTCAACTACAAAGGTCAGTGACCACATGGCCGTTCCCAACCCTGTCCCTTTGGTTCATGTGCTCGTTCTGGTTCTATCTCTGGTGTTACACACATGGAAACAAGCACACCCACGTCCACAATCCCTTAGCTACAAAAGCAGGCCAGGAAGGTGGTGCGTGCCTAGAGATGGATACAACTTAGGCTATGTTAACACAATTAATTGTTTCCAGGCATAATTGTCTTTATCAGCTATGCTAACATCAGTAGTAATCGGGGAGCTACTGCTCCAAAGTGTTAGCAGAATGCCCAGTAAAGTGTTGGTGACTTAGCAGATATAAATCAGAACAAAATTTAGCTATAATATTTTAATTGATGCAGAGCTTTTGCTGTGTTACATTTCAAAAGTATTTAAATTCACTATAAAATACATCTTTGATAGATCATCTCGACCTTCACACTTGAAGAAGAAAGTGCTTAAGATGGACAAAAAGACCTAGCACCAAAGGTTGGCAAGATACGATTTTTAGCTATTTTTAACCTAAAGAGGTATTCAGCCTAGGCTTGAGAACAACAATGCAGTTGCTCTTTTGAGATTTACTGTCGCCAAGTCCCAGCCTGGTAAGGAAGTGTGAGTTAAATAATTCTACCGACTTTCCTTCCTAATTTACAGCTGTGCAGTCATAAAAGGGGAACAAGAGTGCCTACAATACTTCCAGGCAGGAGCATTGTAACTGGCTGTATCTGGTGTTGAGGTGAAGGCTCGGAGCTCAGCTCTCCACGTCCCGCCGGGCACAGGACAGAGTCCGCTCCCCGTGCCGTGAGACGAAGCCGCTGAGCCCCAGCCACCCCAGCTCGGCCATTCCAACAGCCGCCATCCCTCGGGACGCCGAGGGCCTCGAGCATCGCGCCGGCATCGCGTGAGCGAGGCAGACAAAGCACGCTCTGTGAGGGGCTCCGCAGGCCGACACCGGGGCCCGGTGTCTGTAGGAAGCGCCACCCCGGCGTTCCACACCCGGCCCCCCTCAGCGGGCGGCCTTCCCCGGGCGAGCCGCCGCCACCCCGGGACGCTTCTCCCGCCCTGCGCCG
>WEKW01031040.1:209289-247838 GCA_013389905.1 Sula dactylatra
GCGGGGGGTGTTAGTGACCCCCTACCCCCGGCGCAGGTGACTCCCTCCTCCCGGCCCTGCCCGGCGGTCGCGGCTCCGCCATGGAGCGGCCGGTCAACGGGGAGCCCCGGTGCTGCGGGGAGCGCTGCCTGCCCCGCTCCCTCCCCCTCTCCCTCCCGGCCTTTTGTTTGCTGGCCCTCGGGGGGGGGGGTGGTCTGTGCCCGGGCACTTCTCCCGAGCGCCGGGTGCCGGAGGAGGGGGGCCGAGGGCCCGCCGTGCTGAAAATGCTCGGTTTGTACTAAATTAGGAGACACTGACGGGGACCGGAGGTGGGATCAGTTTTTCCGTTAATACAGCCCTTGTTTTGTGCCTTGGCCGCGATGAAGGATTTTGTCAGGGTGAAGTCGGTCCTATTTGTGGTCTCGATCTCAGCGCAACTTTAATTCAAAACAATATGAAAGAGATTTCTGTGTGCCCGAGTTGGTATGCTGGGCGCGGTGAGGGCTGTCAGGCTTTCGGGTGCTTTTTTTGCCTATTTGAAATGTCTTTGTCAGTGTATCAGACTCTAAGCCGTGCTTTTGGATCTGTGCTTATTAAAACAAAATAGAAGCCTGTTTTCTTCCTGCTGCTGTGGTTGTCTTCTGTATGCCAGTGGTTCCTGTGTATTATAGGTCTGATACGAGACTGTTCCGGGTTTTTTGATCACAAATGCTCCTAAAAGAGTCTAACTGTATAGTCAGCTAACAACAAATAAGATTAAACCATTTATATGAAAATTTTAAAAGAAAGAAAAGTGCTGTACTACTTTGGGTCTTGTATTTATTGGTTTTGTGTGGTCTTTTTTTTTTAAACTAGAGGACAAAAGCCCCAGGAAAAAAAAAAGTGGCGATATAGTCTTGATAAAGAAGGTTAGTTTATTAAGTAAAATCAATTATAATTGCTTTCACTGGAACTAAGATTCCTGCCCTTTTGGTACTTCCGAGGAAATTGTTCTGGATTCTCTCCAACCAAATTGTCAAAGTATAACAAATGAAAAGGCCTGCTGAAGGTTGAGACTGTGATAATAAGGTGTCCTTGGGAATTTACGTGCTGCATTATGCAGCAATTTGTATTTTGAACTTTGTGTAAATAGATTTGTGAGAGGGGGACAGGCATAATAGCTTTTCATATGAGCTTGTATTTTGAGAACTTAAACTGCTGAAGAAACAGATACTGCTGCGGTAAGTAAGACATGCAGAGATCTTAGAGGCACCATCGTTGACCAGGGGGCAGGAGTACCCTTCTATATCAAGACCAAGTATTTAAGGAAAGTCAACAGACTATAACGGGCTTAACTTTGTAAACATATAAATGGGTGCAGTATTGCTGGTTCCAGCATGACCTCTGACAAGGTACATCAGCAGAAGGCCTGGCTCAGTGGGCTGTTGTGTTTTTTTTTTTTAATATTTATTTGTCAATACACACTTAAGACTGTAGGTCAGAAGTGACAGAAAACCTCACGACCATAGTAGAAAAGATTCTCTCTCACTGCGGAACTAGACCTTATTCTCAATTTGACCCTCCGGTTTTCCTCTTTCGTTGGCAACAGAAGGCTTTTAAATTGTAGAGTAAAGTTCTCCAGGCCTGAGGGAATATTTTGTGGTGTTTGGAAAGTGTGGCTAGGTTTGAAGGTATTCAAGCTGTGTGGAAATACGGCTATACTACTGTCTGGTATAATCCTCTTTTATTGTCTGTGGAGGCTTTTACTAGAGTCTGTTCAACTGGAAATGCATTTACCCACCTTGGAAGGAATTGGCCATGCTCGAATACTTCTCCTTTCTGTTTTTGCCTTCACTGCATTGTTTACTGCTTGAGTTTGTGCTACTGCATCCTGATTTTTCACTGTGAAGTATGTAGCGGGAGGAGGGAGAGAGGGAAATCCTGAACATTAAGGAGGAACCATGGTGACTTCACTGCTCCTTGTGTAGGTATTCGGTTGTCAGTCCACATGTATCTAGGTTGTAGCGTTATTCCAAAGTCCTCAGATTCATAATTTCATTGTGGCATGCCAGTTATATCATTGTTCCTGAGTCACTTCTCTGAGGTCACTTGTGTATTCAGCGGCAAAGTTGGCTAAAGCTGATTATTCCGTAATTGAAAAAACCTTTGTTCGCCTTGTTGCAAGGGAAACCCGGCTCAAAAAAAGTTTTGTTCACAAAGAGGATTTGGAAAACCACTTGGCTTTCTTGCTAATAGCTAAAAATAGGCATCTTCCAGTCTTAAAGGGAATTCCTGTGCAGCATTTGAGCAGGATTTGTATATGTCTTTGGGGGTGAGGGTGGGGTGTGTGTGTATATGTATGTATGTGTGTGTGCTCATGCACACATTCATATTTCACTGGGGTAACATGCATATACAGTGTCCTTCACATTGTATCTCCAGGTATGTGAAAATGTGGCATTAAAGAGCTAAGCTGCTGCTTTTTCTGTCTGTAAGGTTGTTTTTGAAGCCCCTGGGCTTTTAGCGCTTGAACAACGAACATCTTGTCTGTTACAAAGAGGAAGGAAGCCAATTGTCTGGTACTCCCAGTCTTTTAAAATTGAGGGTTTGGTTTTTTTATAATCCTTTGAGGTTAATCTCTGTAGTACATATACAGTATTCATCATTATGAAATAAAAGTAGACTGTTTCTAAAATTCAGTCTTGGCATGATAACTCTAAAGAGCATAGATGAGAGAATTTGTGACCTGACTTGATTAATTTCTCCAGTGAAAATGAGTTTTCTTTTTATCTACTGGAACATCACTTTAGTAACAGTGCAACATTGTGTAACTGACTGCTCAAGTTCTACTGCCAAAAATTATTTGCTCTTCAAGACCTTAATTTTATGAAGTCAAGAAGTCAGAGGTGTATTGCCTTCCTCTCATTCCAGGATTTCAGAGTACACTGGCAAGCACAGAAGGGGTTTTCAAGTGTAGTCCTTTTCCCAAAAGCCGTTTGAAAAGATCGGGCAGTGCAGAAAGTCCTTGTTAAAACTATGTGAACGCATGCCCAGATTTCTTGGATTCCCACTCCTGTCCTAAAACCACATTGTGCAAGTGGTTATGTTCTTGTTTGCCAAACATGAAATTTAGTTACAAAGTTGGGAATTAGACTTGGTGACAACTATAGATTTTTCTCTTCCAGCTAAGCATCAAATGAGTGACCTGCCTGTGTCTGATAAGTGCAAATTGCAGTTATGGGTGTCTCTCCTCTGGAATAAACATTTAGGAATTGCAACTTTTAACCTTTATTTTGTCATTTTTAAAGCTAGTACTTAACATAATCAGAAGACCTAAATTTAGCAACTCTAATTACTTTGAAATACGTATTAAGATTTATTACCAAACAGATGTTGTTAGAAGGTGAATTATCATTCACCAGTATGTATAAAAAGCACTCTTAAATCTTCTTCTGTAAAAGAAGTTTCTATTCTCCTACTCTGCACCTGTCAGCTACTGTTTCAGGGGTTAATTTGACACTCCAAATGTGCATCGTTGTACTTCCGCAGTGTGACTGCATATTTTACTCCTAATTTACAAGTATGTGTAAGTGAAAGAGAATGTGGGAATGATAAAGACTAGAGCAAGACCACAGAAACCTAAAACTAACGTGGATGTATGCTATGTATAAAGCAATTAAAATGGTGCCGCTTAAAACTTTTTATTTATAGCTCCTTAAGAGACTTTCTTGAAAGTACTGAGAAACTATTTGCTGTGGTGCTTGCCAAAGCAAGCTTATAATTATAGCAGCACTTCATGGACTTTGTGGGTAGGTGGGATTTCAGTCACTCAGACTGCATCGCAGGAGGCATCTTGTCTGGAGTTGTTCTTCTGGGAACGTGCTTTTGGGTGACAGGAGTGATGCTGCTCAGAGACATTTTGCACGAATAACTCTTGCTGCAGACTGTTATTTTGGGGTAAATGATAAACAGTAAAAATGTTGCTAAGCTAGTACTAGCTTCTGTTTTAATTTTCTCCAGCATTTTTCTTCCTTTTTTAAAAGTGGGATGAATCAAAGCTGCAGTTGATTAAAGTGGTAGAATCTCAATTCCCAAAGCAGTTGCTGCTGCCTGTTCTTGGAAGCACTTCATTAAATAAATCCTTGAGTAAAATTATTTAAATTATTTCAGTTCAAGAAACTCATGTTTTAAGCATCTTAAGTTTTGAAGTGCTGCATAAACTACGATTTTTGTCTTTAATAACCTTTGTGTCCATGGCTTCATTTTCTTGCAGTGCGCACAATTTGGTTTGAGTGGTCTGCTCAGTGGTGAGCAACCCTTCTGCCATTAAAATCCTTTTATGAACAGCTCAGTATCGTTGCCCCATTCAGAATTCATAGTGAGAGCTTAGCAGTTTAAAAAAAAAAAAAAAAAAAAAAGCTTATGTTCTCTTTAACACTGTCCTGTCTGATTACCTCTTGTGATTCTGACTAGTATTTCTCATCTGTTTTCAGATTTAATGTTTCCTGCCTGTTGAAGTGCTCATGACCTCAATAGTCTTGTTAGCAGTTCTACTAGAGTTGCATGCTGTTTGCTTATTTCTCTTAATAACTTTTTGTCGTTGCACTTCCAGGAGGCAGGTGAACACCTGATGCAGTAGCAGTTCCCTGCTAATACACACTTTTGTCACAGAACACGCCTGACAACAAAATAACTTCTATTGGATTTACTCCTTGTTTGGCTATTGTCTTGGGCTTGTGGAAAGCTGTGAATGGATGCTGAAAGCATGCTTTGTGCTGCATTGATAGTCTTAATAGACTGGTGATGCTGTACTGTATCTTTGACCCTTGGATGATTTTGCAACTTTTTTTTTGTTTTAAATTAGTCAATGCTTTTTGAAAGTTTTTCTATAGGGCTTTTTAGGCTAACTTCACAGTGTTTGCTTTTCTGATTCCTTGAATTAACTTCTAAATGCAGTGGAACTGTTGCAAAAAAGTCTGTTACGTGGACCTTAACCTCAGTGCCAGAGATTATTCTGGTTTGTAAAATTGTGACTGTATTCAAGTTGCATTGCTTTGGGATTACGTTTGTTCTATTTGTTGTGAAATAGAATTTACTCATTCCCCAGACTTCAAGCTTTTTTCAGTGATACGAAGCATTTAAATGTCCTGAACAGGTGGATGGGTCTTGACCAGCTCCTCAAGTTTCATTAAACATCATTCGTAAGTTTACCTTGTATTTGAGGAGCTGGCTCTTCTCATTGGTTTTGAGTAAGATTCAATTTGAATTTGCCATCTCTTCAACTGTCCGTTTTTTAAAGAAATTTGACACAGACTAATGCTAGAAGTGAAGACTTCAAAAGTGACTCTTGATCATTAAATGTTAATCATGTTTTTTGTTCAACTTCTGTAGGAAAACTGTGCCCTTCTTAAAAGTGGAAAAAGTTGAGTCATTAAGTCTTGTGTAATTTCAAGCACTGTAACTCCAAGTGCGATTACAGATACCTTTTTCAGTTTTAAACCAAGTATTTTTAAGACTTCTGCTTAAGTTTAGAGTAGTCCATAATTGCTAGATATCAGATGCCAAAGACAGGAAAGGATGTCACTCTTGTGTTAGATGTACAAAGGTCATAATATTGATTTTTTTTTTCTTATTTTTACAAGTCAGGTACATCATGGCATGCTGATATTTATTCATCTTTACACATTTGAAATTATTTAAAAGTGAAGTTATTCAGAAAAATCATTGTAGAAAGTTAAGCATTTGCTTCCTCCTTCCCCTCCCTAGTCCTGTTGAGAGACGTTATGATACTTGAGACTGGAGAGTTACTTAAAAGTAGTGTTTAAGAACACCACAAAAGCTTCATCTGACTTAAGGAAGCTTTTTCTGTTATTCTGTTTACCTGGAGTTCTTCCTTCCCCTCTTTATTATATATAATTTCAGTAAAAGGTTCCTTTTTGTGGGATTTGTGCTCTTGAAAAGTTTATAGGTTTGTGTCTGCTGGCTTTTTTTCTCTCTAGAGGAAATGTACATCATCTTCATCCTGAAGAAAGATCAAAGTTCACTCATAAAACTGGTCTTCCCAGACTGACTGCACAACTGCTTTGAAATGAGAGTATCAGTCTTACAAGCAGTGAAAATACAATCACCAGATCAAATTGAAGTTGCTTGAAGGAAGTAGTTTGCTCATTAAAATGGTGAAAGAGGAGAGGCATCAGAAATCATGAACTGTTTTGCACGCAGTCGTCTTTGGCTGGCAGTTCAGAGGACAGCCGGTTAATAAAACTTGTGGTGATGGCAGGTGATCTGGTGAGGAGCTAGATGCCAGTAACTGAGCTGTTAAATCATGTATATTTTAGTTCCCTTCATAATTGTTAGAAAAACTGTAAAATAGGGGGACTTAGGCTTTTTGAAAGCAACAGTCTTAACAGCATTGGATCATAGGAGAAGAAACAAATGGAAGCAACCAGTTTAAATTATTTTGCATCAGATTCAAAAGTGAGAAGAGAGGATTTTCATTTTATTCTTGGAAAGGATTCAAGTTGAACACAAGCATAGGGCTGGAAGCTTGTTTAGGCTTCGTGAGAGAATCTCAAGGAGACAAAGTAGTATCACAAGTATAGTTTCTCTGACTTTCACAATTTGGTATAGAAATTTATTTTGATTGATGTAGAATTTAAGACTCAGCATTATCCCTGACTTGATTTTTTTTTTTTAAGTGGTTTCCAGGGTGTAAGAGTAAAACATGGGTTTTTGAAGAGCAATATCTGGGGCCAAAGATACGTTTAAGAACCATTGAGACAATTTTGAACTTAGAAAATTAAGGCAATGTATAAATATTTCAAAAGGAGGTGATTGCTTTTGAAGATACTGTTGCTACACTTGGAAAATATTTTCACCTGACGCACCTAGTCCTGTGCTCAGACTGCCAAGAACACCTGAATTCTGATCCTGTCCTTTTCTGGGGCTTTGAAATAGCTCATTTGGGTTTCTTCTTTTCCTGTTTCTGAGGTGTGGCTCTCCTATATCCACCCATGAGTGTGAAAGGAAGAAATTCAGTGCAGCTGTCTGTAAATAAGATCTGTTATAGCTAAACAGGGATGATGTGGGCTAGAAGTGGTATATTAATGTAGGAAGTCACAAAAAGCGTACCAAACATTTCATTGATTTTGAAGGCAGCTTAATAGAATCGATCTGTTGTGCCATGGGAAAACTGTCCCACTTGTTGATTCAGACTGAAAATCTGAAATCAGATTCCTTGCCCTTTTTTTTTCCCCTCCCTTTTGATGTCTGGATATTTTAATGAATCTAATGTGGCAACCACTCAGCTTTCCCAAAGCTCATTGAGACTGTCTTGATAAAATTGCATGCATCCGTGTGTATGAGCAAACTCGGAATCTTGCCGAATCTTGGTTTTCTGAGAATTGTCATTTGTTCTTTAGGAACAATGTCTTCGGGCTAGGATATGTTAAGCAAAAGGATTAAACTGAAAAACAAGCTTTTGGCATTAATCCAGGATTGATTTAACATAGTTGGGGAAGAATATTCTGGAGAAGGCTCTGTAATGAGGCAGTCTTAGGTTTTTGCATTTTAATAAGATAAAGGATGGCATTCCTCTGCAGTCTTGTTGCATGGTTGTTGCTGGGATTCAAAGATTTTTTTAAGAGCAACTGTTGCTTTATCTGTCAACGTTCATTATGGGGAGAATGGTAAGGGTGGTGCATGAGGTGGGAATGCAGAAGCATCTACACTAAATACTGAGTAAAAGTTTATACAAAACACCTTCAGGTAGCAGGGAGTGAATGTAAAAAATCTGATCTCACAAAGCTGTGACAGCCAGCACGTCAGACCTCACATAAATTTGTGACAAGAATTAGAAGAAACTTGGGTGACATAAACTGCACTTCTCTGCCACTTAGCAGAAATGCCTAAGTGAGTGCCCAGAGCCTGGTTTCTACACAGTAACCACTGCCATACCGGCGACGTGAAACCTGCCTCTTGCAGGCAGTTCAACACAGCAGGAACCCGGTTCCTCTTCTGATCGGACAAAAGCCATTCTGCTTGCAGGAGCATTCATGGGCACCTCTGCTCCTGCTCAAAGGAGAGGGGGGGTTCTTAGGAGTCTGTGTCCACAACACAAACTCTTCAAGTAATTATCGTTTCCAGCTTGGAGAACAAAACTGATTAATAAGCTCTTGTTGCACTTGGAAAAAATGTGCAGGAAAGTGACTTCAGGTCAGTATTAATTCCTATTCAGAAAGTGATTTGGTCACAGGTGCTCATAGCTGAAAGAGGATATCCTTATTCTCAGGGCAATTCCTCTGAAAGGTCTTCCCTCCATGAGCTTCAACAGTCCCTTGTCGCTTTAGATGATTTCAACATGCTGTTTGTGGCATAGATCATCTTATTCCTTCTAGATGGTGTGCTAGTAAAATAGTATGTTAGTAGAGCAGTAAAAATACCATTTGTGAGAAAGGATTTTGTGTAGCAGAAAAAAGAGATCATGGGAAAAGAGCACAATAGTTGAAGCTGACCATACCCACCAAAGCAGTAGACATTCCCACTGTTCATAAAAAAATCCAAAACTATTGTTATTAGTTGCAGGTCCAATACCATAGTACTAATGGTACTATGAGAGCTCGCTTTTGTTGTTTGTTTAGAAATTTTAAAATTCTTACATTGTCTGAATAACCGTTAGTCTTGCTTAATTTCTTTCACTGTCATTTCATGCGCTTCTTTTTTTCCAGGCCCAAAATGTTCAACACAGCAAGGACATGACTCTTGCCAGCAACCGTAGTCTGGCAGAGGGCAATCTTTTGTACCAGCCAAAGTTGGAGTCTTTGAAATCAAATTTGACTGAAAAATATCGAGAGCTGCAAGTTCTTTTTGAAACATACCAGATAAAGAAAACAAAGCTAGGTAATATTTTCGGTTGATAATTGATTTGCTGTTTTCTAAATGAATGTAAATCTGTTGCACATTTTTGGTTTTGGTGTCTCATTTTTAGCTGTGTGAATTAAGGTACAAAATGAAATGTCATTCTTGTGTAGTTCTGAAATAGATCATGCTTCTAATGATTTATTAAGTATCTGCTACACCTAGTAACAGATACTGTGGACTCTCTTACTGTGTGGTTACCTACCTATTGTTGACCTACTGTTCTCTAAATGATCAAATTCATTTACCTTGCTAAAAAGCAAAACAATTTGAATTTTCAGTGATTAATCATAAAACAAATGGAATATTGCATTTAGCTTTCTCATTTCATACAGGATTATGAAGTATTGTATGTCTGATACTGCACTTGCTGAAGTGCTTTGTCTTTCAATATTATAAATATATCATTGTAATTAAATTTCAGCTTTTAGCACTCTGACAGTATTCCTAAACTACTTAATATATTTTCTTACTGTAGATCATCCTGTCTAGAACAATGGAGTATGCTAGTTGTACAAATGTGCCTTAGAAATTTTTATGCTTGCTGAGGCTGTATAGCTTCAGTTAGAAGTCACTTAGAGCCAGCTGTCACTTAGTGTTCTTTTTGTGCCATTACAGACAGACAATCCAGTAATGCTTCGCTGGAGACACTGCTAGCGCTGCTTCAGACAGAGGGGGCTAAGATTGAGGAAGACACAGAGGTAATGACAGTACACTTCAGTTCTGCCAGTTATACCCATTACTGAAGACTTTGAATGTACATAGCTGTAGTATAGTGTTGAACATGTAATGACTAAAGGGATGTTTTTAAGAATGTGATCTGGTCTTTGCTTTGAACTTCAATGAACAGTCATTTGGTTTCAGTGAGAATTTTTTTTATCTGAGAAATTTTTTCTCTTAACGCCTTTGAAGTTTGAGAGAGAAAATGTTCCTTTTCAAAAGAGAAAGCCAAACCCTCTTAGTTCCTTGGCATTGCCTTCAAACTCATAGCGTATAAATGTGGAATTTTTTTTCTAATGGTGTTTGCCTGGTGTATTTATTAATCCATTACAAATATCAGTTAGTAACCTAATGAAAAACTGTGCCTGTGCTGTTTATTCTCCAGCATTTCTGGTGAAATATTCCATTAGGGTTTCAACCTATCCGTCTAGGTGCCAGTAGTCACCTACTTGCTGTGATACAAGTGCTTGAAGGGTGGTCTGTTTTCAGAATAATGAAAGCATTTTGTTTTGTTTGCTGGTTTGCCTGTAGAACGTTCTCTATAGCTAAATAGCGTGTTAGTATCAGGGGAAAAATCTGTTTATCGGCCCTGAGTTGTGATCGCAAAAAGACATTCCCAGGACAAGTTGAATTTTGTGATGGCATGCACGGCCACCTCTCTTAATTATTAAACATCATTTACCCAAAGCCACAAGTAAGTGTGAGTGTTAAACCTGGCTTAGCAATAATCTGCCTCTCTGTACTGAGGCCTGCAGAGTTCTCAGTGTTTCTGTTGGCATTGCAAGCAGTACTGAGCTGTAATTCAGCTTAGCTGGCAATCTGGAAAGCTGTTGAACTTGATTTGTTCCCATCTCCGATCATCAGGGGAACATTCAGAGCTAGATTCAGATGTTCTTACTGCTGTTGCTTCAGTATAAATTTAAACTCCCAATGCTTCTGAGTAATAACTAATTCAAAATTCTGCTCAGAATTCTTAGTATGCCAGTCATCTTCCATATGCAAGCTGGAAAATCACAGGGAAAATTGTGCTATTTTTAGGATATAAGCCATTTAGATTCTCTTGCAGTATGCTGTTTTCTAAGAGACTGTTCCATATTTGACAGAATATGGCAGAAAAATTTCTTGATGGTGAAATACCACTGGATTCCTTCATTGATGAGTACCAGAGCAAGCGTAAACTGGCTCACCTGCGACGTGTAAAAATTGAGAAGCTCCAAGAAATGGTGCTGAAGGGACAGAGACTTCCACAGGTTCAGCCGCAGGCTCAGCCGAGAGCACCCGAGACACCACCAGCACCTCAAGATTCCTACACTTCGGATGCAAACACTCCTCCTTCAGTTGTGCCCCGACGAATACCACCCCCTCCGCCTTCTTCAGTCCCAGCAGGACGCTTTCCTACTCCGTTTACTGCAGCCATGAGTTCAGGACCAGCTCTTTCTTATCCAGGTGCTCCGTATCCTCCTCTCCCACCTCGACCAGGAGTTCAGTCTGCAAGTCAAATGCCACAGCTGGGATACCCATCTCAGTTTGCACCACAGTATCCTCCAGCTCTTCCCCAAAGACCACCTCGCCTTCCACCACATCCTGGCTTTATCCTCCAGTGAATATTTTGGTGCGCCTAACTTATGTATTGGTGCTTATATTTCCTTTTTCTCCCCATCAGAGACTTAATGTAGGCAATGGAAAGCCTCTGTTTTTTGCACAATGGAGTACAAAATCCAAGCTGTGGCACAGAGGTTTGCAGTTGTGTTTGGTAAATGTGATTATTTTTGTTTTCAAATGTCAGTGACAACAAGATTTTTCTAGGAAGGTGATAGGGTCTAAATTTTGTAAATCCATCAAATTGTGAAACAAAGTACAGTGGATTTCCTGATATTACAAATCGAATCATGCTTTGAATTCTTTAGTGATGGTAAATTAGCATCCTCTTCTGTTCTGATGTATTCCCATTGCAGCTGGATGTATGTGTGGCAAACTGGGAGCTATTTGTCTCTCTAAAGAATTCTCTGTCGGTGCCAGTGTTTGAATAATAACAACCATATCTGAATACTGGGCAAAGAGTTGCAGTGGACCGTGTCAGCATCCTTTGCAGTGTGCCCAGATGACAGCATTTGTGGCCAGGTGCACAACATTTTCAGAGCTCACTGAGCTGAAACTCTTGTCAGAAAATGTTCTACGGTTTTTAGACTGTAAAAGTTACAGGAGTTTCATTTCTACATTTCAGTTGTTACCTTAGACTTTTCATAATAAGTACACACTCCTCCCACTCCTAAATAGCTTGATATCCTGAAAGCCCTGGTCTCTTCAAATTAAACTGTTTGTAGAACCAGTTTAGAGTTTTATAGAAACTTTACCAGGCATTTTTATTTCCTTGCCTATTAAGACTTTTTCTTACCTTTTTTGGGTTTTTTTTTTTGTTTTGTTTTGGTTTTTTGGTTGGGGTTTTTTTTTCTCCACACCTTGGATACAGAAGTGATTTTTTTACACAGGTGCTTAGTTTTTGATATGATGTGATTCCAGGAATCTAGGGAGGGTATTTTCTTAATCAAATATTGGGGGTTTACATCATGTAATTGCCCACTTGAAGCTCTGCAATTTCATTTTATCCCTCAAACTCAGCCTCTCGCTTGGTAGAAGTATTTTTCACTTTCCCATTTCCTTTAGTTTTGCAGTTTTTGGCATGTGTATCTATCTTCAGTTTGCAGTTAATTTTTCTCTGCAAGCAGGCAAAAGAGAAAAGCTTTTTGAACTCCATGGTGGCTGTTTGCATCTTATATAATCCATTCTTGACTTCTTATGCCACTGGAGGGGGAGGCTTTTTAGGGAAGCACAGATTTCATGACTCTTGAAGCCTAAGGTAGAGACACAGGCTGATATTTTAATCTGTCATTGGGAGAGGCAAGTCTTAACACTTGTTGCCTGTGCCGAATGTGTCCATAAATTCGCTATCAATTTCTCAGATCCACAAACAACTTTCAACTAATTCATGGTAATTTAAGGATCTCACAGTCCAGAATCTGTCATAGCCCCTGCATTATTTCACAATGTTTTCATATCATTATCCTGGAATGCACTACATTGCTTGGAAGTCTGTACTACAAACAGTATCAGTCAAAATAGAATATCTGGTTTTTATTTTACGTAAGGCCCTTGACTGTCCCTTAATCGTTTCCTGTGGAGTGTGGTGGTTGCTAGCAAATACTAATCTGAAATTAAGCTCATAACAGGAAGCTCTCTGTTCTGAAAATACGGTTATTTGGCTTGTTTTGCCTTCTGAAGACACAGGGCAGAAGGTTGGTCAGTGTTGCTGGCATCTGAACCAATTCCCCAGTGTAAGTCTGGGAAGTTTCTATAGATGGGCGATTTTGTGAAGCAATGTGCATTGGATTTGTTTGCAAAGTGTGTTTTTTCTGTAATCTAGTGATGGTACAGGATGTGGTTTTTTTTTAAATAGTGTAATATCTTTCCTTGGTATTATTTTCTCACTGAAGCTTCGTATAAGCATGGTTAATTATGACTTGTTTCAAAGTAATTTTGCTGTGCTATTAGTGCTGGTATTTGGACGGCAACTGTTGTACCTGAATGCTAAATGTAAGGCTGCTGTAGAAATGATTTGTGTCCTAGAAGGAATTAAAGTGGGTGGGGGCTACCAGGGTGGTGACCAAGTACAGAAATATGTACTTTGAGCCTGCTACACAAAAACTCTAAAACACTCTCAAATCAGTTTGCTAACATTTAATAAAAACAACCAGGTATATTTTACACTTATCAAGTGCCAACTTTTTTTCCGAGGGCTGAAAATCCTCAGAAGTGATGAAGGTGATAGATAAGTGTATTTTGAATTTGCACTGCATTTTATGTACCTAACTTTATTGGTGGTAGTAGTCCAAAAATATTTTTACTACTTGTAAAATTTTCTGTCTTTTGGTAACTTTTGTGATAATATGACCTTTCAGGGAAACTTTATCTAAAAACAAACTCTTGTGCAAACTAAATACAGACAAAGCTAATGCAATTTTTCTGTCTGAAAGCAAAACAATGCATTATTGCATATGCATGCGGCTGATGTGCCTTAGGATCACTACTTGTGATTGTAATACTAAGATATTACTATTTTTATCATTTGAATTGCCATTGCTTAACTCTAATGTAAGGGCTCTTCAAGAGCACTTTCTTTTACAGAAGAACTCACTCTCGTACTTCAGAAAAAACAAAGGCTGTATCTGCTATTTGTAAGCTTGTAGTTGCCTTCACTGATGGATCAGTTTGAACATAGGTAATGTAACTAATGTGATGTTTCAGTTATAGCAATCTCATAACTGAAATCCAGCTGCTCATGGAAGATGTTTTGCCATTAATTGTGTGTGTGTGTGCGCACAAACTGTAAATATATACTTGACTGCTGGTAATGTTTAAGAGTAAAGGAGAAAGATGACTGTGGAAAGCTGTTTAAATCCTTTCAGAAACAAGTGTTACAAAACACTAACCTGAATGAGTCGGGCAAGCGATGTGTCAGTGCTTTTGGACTTGGTGCCCTTGGACAGCTTCTCCTGTTTTATTATAGCTAATAAATAAATTCTGCTATGGCTAGGATGTTTAGAATCATACTAATTTGCACTGTTTATAAGATAGTGAGATTAAAATGCCATAGGCAAGCTGAGACTTGAGAAGGGGTGGCTCAGTATGCTTGCCAAAATATATATATATATATTATTATGTTGTCTTGAGGATTTTTAATGTCTGCTGCAAATAGCATATACTTCCCCAAAGCAATTGGAGTGGAGAAAAATCTTCTAAATACGATGTGTCACACGGCTTTAGAGTGTTGGTAGCATTGAAAATGCTCTCTTTGGATGGCATTACCTTTGCCAGTCTTTTGTATGCAGTTTTGTAACTTATGACTAATTCAATTGTATGCAGTTAGGTTATTTGATCAGCATTGAATGGTTCAAACTCAAGGATGAGTTTCACTGCACTTCGGTGCTGTCTCCTGGAGGAAGTGGAGTCAGTTGTTCTAGCACAGCTGATCCACACAGGTCACCTTGGTACCAGTGACCCTGGAGGGACTATATAGAATATAAGCTTTCGCGTGATGCCAGAAGGCAGAGCTCTGGGCACAGTCTGGTCATGAGTAACTGTTACGTTTAGTGCCCCAACTTCCACAACCTCAGTCTTGACCTCTTGAGACTTCTCTGCCCTCTCAAACTGGAATAATGACTTAGATACAGAGCTCAATCAACAGTTCCTTTAGCCTGAATAGAGAGCTACTTGGCAAACACCGAGTTCTGAGGAGGTAGAGTCGTCCCGCACCTGAACAGTTCCTCTGTGTAATCCTGGACAGTCTAATAAAGGGGCAATTTTATATGCCTAGCACGTTGTGAAACGTACAGTGGATTTGTTTGCATAATAAGTCTTTCTGTAATCTACTGTGGTCTGATTTTAAATAAAATAGCATATCTCTCTTGGTGTCGTGTTTCTATTGTGGCTTCGTTTAATCATGATGGAGTTATGTTAATGTTTTTCACTACTAATTCTGGTTTTTATGTAGCAACATAAAACAGTTGTAGGTGAATGTAGAACATAAATTTGCAAGAAAATAACTTCAATTATTCATAGTAAATCTGTTGGCCTTGTTTTTAGTGACTGGATGTAGCGAGTCCATTTTGTATGTAGCTGATACAGTATAGGTACGCTCAGAGTAGATTCTGCACGGTCATGGCAACAAGGTAGGTGGGCTGTCTTGCCAGGTAGAATCCTTTTGCTTTTGTTTTAGTTTCCTACAATTAGCTGGAATAGCGGAAATGTTCAGAGTCTTCACTTAGAAAAGGTGAAGGAAGGGGGAAAGCCACTTTTATTTGTTAAAAGAGGAAAAACTTAGATTTTGGCCAAGACAAGTTAGGAGAAATGAGTCAACCACAGTTATGTAGGAATGTGATATGAGTCAGAGGGCAGAAAAGGCCTGATGTCATTTTCTGTGACATCTGTCACTTTAGTGGCAATGTGAAATAGCAGTCCTACTGCAGAATAACTGATAATGTATGGAAGAAAATCCCTTTTTTTGATTGTTTCTTGATACGTTCCATTTTTGGTGGCTATGGAGATTTGATAACCTGCTGCTGATGCAGAAAGAGGGAACTGCAGATGAGGAAAACTTGCTGTGCTGACTCAGTGCAGGTGGGTGAGGGAAGGGGATGGTGTTATATAAATCTGCGGTTCTTTAACTTGGCTCTTCTAAGAATTTTCAGCAATGGCCGTGTTTTGCAGCTTGAAGAACGTGCATGCAAAGTTTCAAGAAGTGACTGTTCCCAAACTGGGGTTTGGATGGTCTTTCCCCATGGCTCACGTGCACCAGGAGATCGTTCTGGGTGGATTCATTCCCCGTGCAAAGGAGAGGTAACCCAGTACGGTCAGACCTTGCCAGGTAGGGGACTCAAGTGTCAGTTGTGTAATGGATAACAAAAAAAGCGAAGTACCACTAAAAAGGTAAGTGGTGTATCAGTGATGTGCTGGCAGTGTTTCATGTGGTCTTAACTTGTCCTTTCTCTTTGGAAGCTGGCTTCGAAGGCTGTGCAAGCCTAAACAGGTCCTTCAGTAGTACTTGTTCCTCTAATTTGAGTCCTCTTCTGGTTGTATATTAGTCAACCTTGATACAAGCCTCTTAACAGGTATGTCTGTTCACCTCTCCAAGACTTTGTCACTAGAAACAAGACACGCATTGCTTTGAGTTCTTCTGAGATTTTTGTCTCAACTGAAATTCTAGAGAAGCCTTATTGAGACTCTGGTGCCCCACCTGACATCTTGCCCCTAAAGCAGGCTGTCCCTGGCCTCCCAGCCTCACCTGAAGCCAACTCTCCATTTTTCTCCCTACCTGCAGGACCTGCTGAGGCTGGAAGACTTGCTAGTGCATGGCTTGAACCCTGGCTTCTGCTGTAAGCTAAAGGCTATCTGGTAGTACTACTTGTTACCTCCAACCTGTTCAAGGGTGCTTTTTCTGCACTCTTGTAGGTGATGCGCAGGAATTATTTTTTCATTCAAAGCTAAAACCATTTCACCACCTAAGCTAATTCCACACCTTGCTACGAGCCCTTAAAGTTGCACATTATTGTAGCAAGCACTGCTTGGGATGGGCTAATTTCTGAGAGAGTCATTAGTCTTGAAAGAAGTCGGCCATATCCCGTAGAGGATGGGGGGTGACAAAGTGGCTGCAGTTCTCAGCGCTGGAAGGAGACTGCCTGGTTGAGGAAAAAATGCTGATTGTGGAGAAATGTGGAAATGTAATAATGTCCTTTAGGCTGGTGTGCCTATTAGTTGTCTTACGCTACCAGACGTGATAGATGGTTTGAAAGGAGAATATGTACCATCTTTGTATTTTTCTGTTCTGATTTTAAACTTGCATACCTATGAGGTATTTGTTAAATGATTGCATTAGCTGATATTTCTCTATTTCCCCAGTCATTTTTCTGATTGGGCTATTCAGGAAATACTGTCACTAAAAATAGTCCTGCCCAGGTGCATGTAACTCATGCCTTAGTCATCGCTACAGGCAGATTAGGTGCAGAAGGGAAATAAAATAGAAATGGGTGGCTGCTGTTCATGGCTTTAATTAAGAGCTCTTAAAGACATTTACAGAAGCTTTTTTTATCTGACTTCCTAGAGCATGTAACAGCAGTGTTTTCGTGTGCTTAATTTCAGTGGACTTTTTTCCCCAATGATCTAAGAGATGCTTGTGTTTTGTAAACTTTGCTCTCTATAGCAATGCTGTTACTGAACTTCAGCTGCTTTGTGTGCTTGTGTTCAAACTAATTTGTGGTTACTGGAGATTTGGCTGCTGAGGGAGCCAAAGGGCGGGGAAAGGAGGGCTTTGATAACAGGCTGTTTGAAAGCTGCTTCAAGAAAAATAAATTGTACTGTACTAACCTCGGTGGAAGGGAGCAGAATGTAATATTTAACAACTTTCGCTTGGTTATTTTCCATTGCTTTTGTTACAGGTACCGAGTAAAATTTGTTCTCAGTAGCACATCAAGTTAAACATCTTCCTCTCTCCACAGATACAATAATGGTATTTAAAAGTCATTAGCAAACTGGATCCCATACAACAGGATGTCTTGATGGAGTCTCAAAATAAACCTCTGCATACACAGTTTGCAGTTATGTGTTTGGTTTTTTCTTTTCTCTGCTACAAATAGCAAATACTTTCCAAAAAGTATAGGAGTTAAGAAAATCTTAGCCTGGACAGTAAGCTTAATTTTGATACAAAAATGACTGTAGCACATAGGTTACACTTTAATGGCCTTTGGAGCTTGTTTTCATTTTTGCTGACAATTTTTAAGATTTTGTACATGCTTGGCCTGGGTTGTTTTACATGCAGCCTCTGTAAGTATCGATTTAAGTAAACAATAGTGAACCAGCAGTGGCTTTGAACAAGTTAAGTTTACCCATAGCATTGTTCTTAAAGCCATGTTTTACTTTATTTTTTAATTCTTTAAATATAGCTGTGGCTAGATGTACGGTAGTGAGATTTAAAAGTTAGCATTCTTGATTAATCAGTATTTCCATTATGAAATGTAATGTTGTGAGTGGTTAGGATGACGTCAGTCTCCCAGCAAATATATCTTTATCACCGTCTATAAATAGACGAGGTATTGCAGAAAGTGCTTCCTTGTACCAAGAGAAAAGGTTTCTGAAAGAAACGAAACTCAGAACAACGGAGCTGGCCATGGTTGCTGCTGTATCTTGCTCGACATTGTCACTCGATGTAGCAGCAGGCACCTCAGGGACATGGCTGGGTAACCCTCTCCCTGCTCTCCTCCACCCCTGCTGTAGATAAGACATTCTCTACCTTCATGGAAAGGCTGAGAAGGATATAAATCTTTGGGTTGGAGAAGAGCTTGACCTAACTTACAGCATTAGACCAGCTGCTTGCCTTACCCAGTAACATCACTATTAACACCAAAGCCTTTGAATGTGGAACGCACTTTGTATATATAGAATTGGTTGGGAAATGAGAATTGTTGCTTGCTATGCTGCCTGTAGTAGTTGCTCATAAAACTAAGGTCTGTTTTGTGATATGTAACCTTGGAAATTGTAAGGCATCATGAGACTGCTATGGAATGAAAATAAATAATAAAAATACCTTATAAATATCTTCTCTTGAGATACAGCAGTTTATAATTCTAGTTAACTGCTTTATAATCTATTGTAAAGCATAGAAACTAAGAGCTTTTTTTTGGATGATTGTAATGTATTGTAATAATTTGATTGTAATGGGGGGGGTCGTCACAAGGAATTGGATGAAAATGTTGATTGTAGGCTTTTTTTCAAAGGGACCCTCACAAATTGCCTCTTAAATACTAGGGAGCTGCATTTACCCTGTCATGGGCATCCTCGCTGAGCTCTGAATGCTTCAAGGCTTCCTGTTTCACTGATGCATCCAGGTTGCACCAAGAGGCACAGTGACACTCAGCCCTGCAGATACTTCCAGCTAAGCTAGAATAAACAAAAGCCACATTTCTTGCAGGTGTGTGCCAATGGTCCTGAGGAGCAGCTGCAAGTAATGGCTGTCCTGGCTGGAAGGCAGGACTACCCTTGCACCCATGCTGCTGTGGCTGGATTGCTTTTTATTTATTTAAGCTATTTATGTTCAGTAAGGCTGCCAGTCATCTGGTCTGCAGTGAGAGCCATGTGGTGATAATATGCAGCAGAAATTAATGCGTTGCTCTGCCCTGGGGAGTTGTGCATGCTGAGCAGGGGGTGGGACATGCTGTAGTGCTACAGCCATATCAGTGGAGACAACTGCATAAATACAGACCTACACACACACATATGTGCATAAATATGTGTGTATCTGTTGATATATAAAAATATGCAAACATAAATATACATCTATAGGCACACACAGAGCCATAGGTACATATAGCTACACAGAGACATGACTCAGGTAAATGTATCTGTATATTTATGCACATATATACCTAGATACACATAGCCATGACACGTTCTAGCCATGTATATCTATATCTACGGTGATACATATATGTAGATATACATGTATAGAGCTAGATGCAGCTATACAAATACACATACATATGTATGTACACAAAGAAAAGCATGATATACACACTATACAGTTTGATATATAGCTAAACAGCAAGATACATATCATACATAGGTATATGGACATAAAAATATATATACATATACCAATCTATCGCTCTGTGTGTCTATATATATATATATGTACACCTGTATAGCTCTGTGTGTGTGTGTGTGTGTGTGTATATATATATATATATACACACACACAAACACACATATAAATAAATAAATAAATAAATAAACAAACCCCAAACACCACATATACACACCCCCTGCCTCTCTCCCCACCNCCACACACCCCAACCTGCACCAGTGCTTTAGCTAATTACTTCAAGGCACTTCATTGCCCTTCACTGCTCCACAATTCAGGGCTAGCTTGTTTCAACCAGCAGAGCCCTACACCATGGCCCCGGTATGGGCATCGCCCCCTCCCCCTCAACAAGCTGACCAGGCATTGCAACACATATTTTAAATATTGCTTCTTTAATAATCTACATGGTGGTAGTAGCTCCAAGGGAAGATACAGCTGACATCATTTTTCTTCTGCCCCGATGTCTCCTTATTGCTGCAGACTTCTCTATCCCCCAGATCCCATAGGCCACAGTTAGATTTAATTCTGCTAAACATCTTAAATATAAAACATAATGCAACTGATCATCTGACGTTGCTGTAGTAATAAAAAATAGAAAAGGAAAAAAAAAATGTTTGTATCCTTATTGCCAGTGTGTGCCAGTAACTGCTTTTTCCCTTACAAAAGCCCTGCTCCTTGTGCTAGTTAAGGCTAATGTCTCCCTCTCCGCTGAGGGCCGATCCCACACCGAAGCAAAGTCAAATTATTCCTCAGGCTGAAAAAGGGGAATTTAAAAACTGGTAGCAAGAAAAGCCCAACAGTTTCCTACTTTAAAAACAGTTCACAGTTCTTTGAAAGGGTCTGAGCAGTACAGTAGAGAGCTACATTTACTGAAAACTTCTAGTACTGATAAAGTTTAAAAAAAAAAAAAAATCAACCCAAACAAACCCCAAATTAAATTAAACTGGGAGAGTTGGTTGGCAGGTCAGGAGGAGGAGGGCATCCTGCGCCGCCCAGGGAGCTGGCAGCAGCCCCATTGCTCTTACGGATCTACAGGAATCAAGTGGAAAAAAAACCCCAAAAACCGAAAATAAAAATAAAAATTTTAAAAAACATCCAGTTTTCCAGGCTGGGTGGTGAGGAGACCCCCGCGCACAAAGGCACGCCAGCGCGAAGGCAACGTGATCTGTTGAAAACACAGCCAGCCCCCGCTAGACGTTGGCCCCGTGAGGGGGGTACGGGCCGGCATCTTGCTCAGGCTGAAACGAGAAGGGGATAAAGCAAAATATCAGTCCCTTGCGCTGTGAACACACACCCTCTGGGCATATTTACCACTGGGGACCCTACCTCCCTGTGTCCGGGCTTCTGGGCCAGGGGGGGCTTCTTGAGGATGCCTCGCCTCGGGGCTGGCGCTGGCTTCGCCTCCCCATCCTCCACGGCGTCGTAGGTCCCGGCCAGGGCATAGTGCTGCTTCCTCAGCTCGCCCAGGCGCACCCGCTCGCCCTCCAGACGCTTCTCCAGCTCCAGCACCTTCACCTGCACCCAAACAGCCATCCTGTGCACCCCAGGGTTGCGATTCCCTCCCCTTCACCATCCCCAGCGATGCACTGGGGAGGCAGGAAGGACCCCCTCCTTGCACAGGTCCGGATCAGGACCTCAGCCAGGCCCAAGGGTGGCAGCACCGAATCCACCCTCGTGGCCATACCTGCGTTTCCATCTCTTCCTTCTTCAGCTTGATGAGGGACATGCCCGAAAAGTCCATGGTGTCTGTGGGGAAAAGCCGGGGGTCCTCGCTGAGTGCACCCCTTGCAGAGGACCCTCACTTGCCGAAGCGGAGCCAGCGGGACACCTTGGGGTGTTCACTAGGCCAGAAAGGGATTTGGGGTGGGGTTTTTCTCCCCTTTCTTTGTAAAAACCTTACCTTTCTCCTCAATCTGCTCTTGCCCTGACTTGGTGGAAGCCACCACGTTGGCTGCCATCTCATTGACGTTGCGTGAGCACTCCTGGAGCCGGGCCAGGTTCCTGCTGCTCTTCTCGGCTTTCACCTGCAAAGAACATAGGGACAGCTGCAGGTCTCCGCACCGGCTCGCACCGGCTCCGGGGAGCCCCCATGCAGCCATAAGAGCAGAGACGCCGATCACACCATGTCAGAACAGTCCTCAGGCATGAAAACCCAGGGGGGAAAAGGAGAGACAGACAGATGGACACATGTTTATTCCTGATGATGCCATCACGGCCAGACAAGGTGACCCCTGCAAGGCCCTTCAGCCCCAGGACACCAAACCAGCTCTACTCCCACCTCAGCCAAGCACATAGAGATGAGCAGCATCGGTGAAAGCAGAGCTTTTTTTTTTTTTAACCATGCTCTTAGTTTTAAAACCATCTGCTGTAAAAAGCAGTATAGGTCCTCCTCCCCACAACCTGCATCCCCATTTGCTCACTGAAATCTCTACACTTCACTTTCGCCCACACCAACAGGAAAGGTGGCAGGCGAGGACCAAAATCCATCATTCTCAATGCTGGCTCCTGTAGTTGCTTATTTGGGGTTTCTCGTTAGTTATTAACATTTCCTTTATATAATGAGCTTGACAGGAGGAAGACGGGAGGTTTTACACATCTTCATTTCTGAGGCAAGCCCTGCTAGGTGTGGGAATAATAATGCAGATGAAGACACATGGATTAAAATAACAGACTGACTTGAAAATAGTAAAGAGCTTCCCTTCCTCCCTGCTCCTGGAGGAAGCTGCAGGACTGGCGGAGAGGATGGCCACACACTGCTGCCCGAAAGCATCCATGGGACAACACCATGGGAACAAAATGACTTAAAACTTGACGAGCCACGTGCAGACAGTCCTGCTAGGACACTCACCTTGGAAGCAGCGACCAGCTGGGCCGTGCTGGCGGCGATTTCATGGGAGCAGACGATCAGTTCTTCATATTTGCCCATATGCAGGACGACTCTGTCTGCTGACTCCCTGCGTTACAGATCAGAAGGGAGATCGTATTAGAGATACTCGTCATGCACTACAAAGCAAGTGCACATTATTTACCTCCCGCTATACCCTTAGAAATCAGCATCAGACCTTGAACCAGTAGTTTTTCCTGTAATTATTTAAAGCTCATTCACAAGAAATTACTCAAAGCCCAGATTCAGAAGTTTTGGATGGGTGTAAAACATCAGCAGAGGCAGGATTGTGTTTCCGTAATGAAGTGGATGAGATTTTTAAAGCTTTGTCCAAAAAAGTCCCCTCATTTCCTGCACTGGCACAGGGATACCCTGCCCTGATCCCAACCAACCCGTCCATGACTATCTGAGCAGCAACCAGGACACAGAGTATTTGATTGCAGCAACTTTCACATTTTTCAAACAGGGAGGCACTGGCAGTCCCTATTTCGGTGACCGTGTGTTCTGACCCAGGCTACGATGCTCTATAAGGAATTAGCAATAATGCTCCATGCAGACTCAGCGGCGGGACAGTTTGGGTTATCGGGTGATGGAGAAGTGTGGGCCAGTCCTGGGCGCAGCACATGGAGCTGTGCCCGGAGAGAAGCCTCCCACAGCGGCTGTGGGAGAGGTCCCGGGGGTACCTACACGAGCTGCGTGGCTCCCCAGCCCACCGCCTTGGAGGCAGAGATCAGCCCTTCGGTCCAGCGTGAGTTCTTGGCGTAAAACTCCTGAGTTGTTGCTGCCCCCTGTTGTTATGAGGATATTATGGCCTATATTAACTTTTTCTAATATACAACAACATATAAATCCATAAATCCATATAACATATTCATACAAAATATAACAATATATAAATTCATATATAAATCCATAAATCAAGGGATTGGCAGCATTTCTGTGCCCTTCAGGCCACTCTTACTGGCCTGCTTCAACACAGATTGAGAAAACTAACTTTGGAGCCCCAAGCCTGCGAATTTGATCTGGGTTTAGCACACACAAGTTTGGGCTGTCATCTTTAGATGGAGAAGGCTTTGCAAAGGTGACAGCGATGTCTGCAGAAGGCACAGGGCTGAGCAGCCCATCTCCAGCAAGTGAGACTGCCAGAGTACTGCTAACATGGGAAAGCACAAAATCCAGCCGGTTGTTTCTGCAAATTGTAAGAAATGCTCCCATATTTCATGTCAGAGCAGAGAGACAAGTGTAGGGAAGGACTTACCCGGCCACTTTCTACTATCTCCTTCTGTAGGTTCGTAGATGTCATTACAAGAAGTCTAATAGCCTGGAACAAAGGAAAATAGGTGTTGGTGTTTGATGGGGATTTTATAGAGAAGGATTGACGCTGCCAATAGTGGAAAGTTACAGTTTTGCACAGTCTTGATGTCCCAGCTAGGTTTCTGCAGTACTGACCTTCATTAGGTCCGTGCAGGAGTTCAGAATCCTGTAGGGAAACAAAAGAAAAGTGTTCAGCATCTTCTGACACCGCATCCAGGGAAGCAGGCTTTGGCCTTAGTTGAAAACAGGTCTTTTTTGGAGACTGGACAGCCTACAGGTTACTTCTAAGCAGCTGCAAACAATTGGCTTAGACGTACAAGATGAAGGTCTGCCCTCCTAAAGAGAATTCTGTGCTCAGCATCAGGGTGATGCAGCACTGGGTTGCACATGCAGCTTTGGAGTAAAGAACAGCCCAGCAGGGTATGGGCATGGAACAGAAACCTGCCCACGGCTGTCACACGCCACCCCTCAAAACTCACCGCTCGTTCACTTCAAGCTTAACACCAGAGCTCTTATTTCTGGCCTGGCTCATCATCTCCTGTTGGGAAACACAAAAGGAAAGGTTGGACACCACATTGTTGTGACAGCGAGCAGGGTGGAGGAGGAACGGACACTCTGCCCCGAGGCACCAAAATGGCCCGTCCTGCAACTTCGTCTCACCTCTATCCGCCTGACGGCATCCTCAATTGCCTCTGAGGTGGAGGCCATCTCCTTCTCAACCATGTCCCCCAGCTCTTCTTGCTTGATGTCTAAGCTCTTAGGCCTCAGCTCCTGCCAGAGGAGGCAGCAACCGCCAGGAGGTTTTAGGTAGAGGGAGAGAAGGGATCATTTGTAAGGAATAACACCAAACCAAGATATCTGACTCCTTTTTCTCCCCCCTAAATAAATAAAGCTGCAGAAGCAGCATTCTGCAGACCACGAGAGTGGAGGCACATAAACATGGCACAGAGGCAAGAAATGCCCCAAATCAAGGTTACAAAACTCGATCACAGGAGCAGCCCAGAGCCAGAGGGCTCTGGAAAGCTGACAGCCTTTGAATTAACAGCGGTTTAATGGAAAAGACTAATGGGGGCTTCATGAGAAGAAATATCTGAAAGTTGGGAAGTTTTATTCCACAGGGGTTACTGGGCTGAAAGACTCCAGCTGAGCTGAGGGTGACCGTCTCCGTGCACCACTGGAAAGGGTCTCGGCACTTGGAAGCTGAGTTGGCTCAAGGAAAGCACCAGAACCTGTGGGTATGGGGGACAAACCACCCCGAAGTGCTCACTCCAATCCAGCATCTCCCATTTCAGCTCTGGACAACAGGGAAAGCCATGGTTTGATTTTGGTCTTTTTGTTTGGTTGGTTTTTTTTTTTTTCCAAAAACAGCTGTCCATCAAGGTACAGCCAGAAGGCTGTGATCCCACCTTGACAAACGGAGGCAACATCCTTCTGCATTAACTGCCTGCTTTGATTTTTCCTTTAGGAAATACCAATGCCAGTAAATAACCCACCCTGCCAGCCCCGGGTGAGAAGGTGGGCATGCTGGGCTCTATCTCCTACCTGGGCCAGCTGCAAGACCCCCCGCAGCGCCTGCTGCACATCCCCCAGCTCAGCGCGCCCCAGTGTCTGCTTGTCCTTCAGCTCGCCCAGGTAGTCCAGGCTCCGCTGCCCGCAGTCCCGGCACGTCTCTGTCAGCCCTGGGGAGAGGATGGGTCAGTGCCAGGCCCCTCACAGGGCAGGGGCGTCCCCCATCCCAGCCCTGCCACCCTCCTTTTCCTCCTCCCCTGGGCCACAAAAATGATACTGAGCATCGGCATCATCCAGCAAATTTCTTGCAGAAGAGCATAAATCGGTTTCCAGGAGCAAAGCGACATTCCTGGCCCAGGAAGGGGCATCGGAGGGGAGGAAATGTTGGGAAGGGCAGCATGGGGAGCTGGGGGGGACCGTGCTGCCCCCGGGGAAGATCTGCCCCATATCCAGCCCCTGGCGGAAGGGGGCCTTGGCACAGCCACCCCAAAAACAAGCCCCACAAGCAAAAAAACCCCCCAACACCCGCTGCGTCCACACATGGCACTCACGGTCAGCGTGGTCAGTGGGAGCCAGGTGGGACGTGGCACTGCCATTCACGATGGTGTCGGCCATCAGGTGTGCGAAGAGGGCCAGAGCCCCCACCAGCCCCGCAGCATCTGCCAGTGAGAGGATGGGGTCAGGTGCTGCCAGCCCAGGGCACCACTTGCCATGTCCTGGGGGCTGTGACCCGCCCTTGAAGGCACTCAAGGATCAGTACAAGAGCTTGGAGAGGTCAGGATTGACCCCTCCAGCTTGCAGGTTGCTCCTTGAATGAGCTCATGGGAACCCACCAACTCCACCCACCGTCCCTCCATCACCAGGGCATTGCACGCTTGCTGATGGCCCCGAAAGCAGCTGGGGGGCTGCTGGATGTATAAAAATAAAAGCAAGATGCAAGCAATGCCACCGGTCCCCAGCCCCAGGTACCTGCCATGGAGGCCACATACTGCGCGTGCCCGTTCTCCAGGGCATCCGTGGACTCCAGCGCCGCCTGTGCCCGGCTGAGCAGGTAATCTGCAACAAATTTAGCTTCATTAGCACGGTCAGGCTGCCGAATGTCTGAATGAGCACAAGTGCTGACTCTACGAGGCACCGCTGAGTGGAAGCCAAGCCAGCTCAGCTCCTTGTGGCCCTGGCCAGGGAACAGCACTAAAATCTGAGCAAAATAGTGCTGAGATGAGAGCTAAAAATTCACTCCTGTGAAGTCTGACCCCAGCCTCCCTGAGCATGATGTTTGCCTGGGGGAAGCTGAGATGCAATGTTATCCATCTTGGAGGGAGAAGGGACTGCAGGTTGCGGCCCCCGTGGTTGGGCGGGACGTACCTGGGGAGCTGGTGCAGCGCACATGCAGCGGGTCGTCCAGCTTGGCCATTGCGTCACGGAGGATGTCCTCTGCCTCCCGCACTGTCTCCTGTAGGATGCCGAACTGCTCATCCAGCAGCTTCTGCTGCAGGCTCTGCTCCTGGTTGCTCTGCGGGGCAGGAGGAACAGGCAAGTGGCACAACTGGGACACAGGACCCCTATTGCTGTGGCCCCATCACCAGCATATCCCTCAAGAGCCCCTTTACAGGATTAGACCCAAGCATCCCATTATTGCTGGTGCAAGTCATATCCTACCGGCTACAATGGCAATGCCTTGGCTGAGCCCCCCAGCTGCTCAGCACCCCCCAAACATGTCTCGCCTCAGGGAGTGGAGGGGCAGTGGGCTCTCCACACAGCACCATACCTTCTCCAGGAGCTTGCCCTGTAGCTCGCGGATCTCCCTTGTGGCCTTGTCTGCCTCCTGGCTCAGTTGCAGCTCCTTCTCCTCGATGAGGCCACGCGTGGAGAGCAGCTCACACTCCTTCTCGCTCACCGACCGCCTCAGCACCTCCTTCTCGGCGTGCAGGGCCTCCACCTGGGCACTGAGCTCCGCGCCTGCCTGCCAGTGGGGCCAGGAGACCCCTGTCACTCACCTATCACCATGTCACGAGCCCAGTGGTTATGCAGGAGGGAGCTGAGAACATGCCCAGCTCATGACACGGATGGGGCAGACCCACATTCAGCCCCATGACAGCTCCCTGGGCTGCTGTTTGTGACTCTGGCTTGGCACTGGTGGCAGGCATGCCGTCCTGCATGACAGGGATTTGTGATGGGGATTTGGGCGCATCCCGTGGCCCTGGCCTCGTACCTGCTTGGCATGGCTGAGCGAGCGCTGTGCCTGGTCCAGTTCATCGCGCCGGGTGTCCAGCTCCTGCCGTAGCTGCTCCATCTGCACACTCTGGTCCTCCAGCTGCAACCACATGCCGATGACAGGGGCTCAGCTGCTGCAAACATGCTCTGGCCCCACTTGGCAACGGCGCATGGCCAGGACAGTGGGAACAAGGCCACGTTTTGTGGGAGGGGCTTTCAGGGTCTTGTGGGGGTCATTTCCCCAGGGCAGGAAATTCAGGAGCAGCCTCCAGCTTGGACCCAGGAGAACGAAAGCACCCAAACCCATCAGTTTGCATTGCGGCATTTTCTTGGGGGAAGAAATGGCAGATTTGGGCAAGAAGGAATGAAGCACACATTAAATAACACCCTCCTGAGGAGACAGGGCAACTCTTTCCCGGATCAGGGACCAACACCAACAACCACCCCTACCCCTTGCACCCAAATTGTGCACAGCCACCATGTTTCCCAGGCTGGGAAGGGCTTGGTGCTGGGCTGGCGGGGCCGGACTTGGGGCTGCACTGGCTCACCTTCATCTCGGCCTCCCGCTTGACCTGCTCCACCTGAAACGCCAGCTGCTCCTTGACACGTGCCACCTCCTCCTGGCTCTGCTGCGTGACCGTCAGCTGCTTGGCAGTGTCAGCATTCTGTGTGGGGACACAGGGATTACTGGGTATTTATTTGGAGGGGGGACCCTCGCCACCACTGTGCTCATTCTGCCCAAATTCTGGCTGGGGGAGTAGCATGGAGATCCCTTTTTCACGGCATCCAAAGCACTAACCGCTGGTGGACATGAATTCAAGGGGTGCCCCCCACCCGTTGCTCAGAGGTCCCTGGGCACAGGACG
The DNA here is from genome assembly GCA_013389905.1 of Sula dactylatra. Lineage (NCBI taxonomy): Eukaryota > Metazoa > Chordata > Aves > Suliformes > Sulidae > Sula > Sula dactylatra. Next base: position 237,856 of record WEKW01031040.1, read on the forward strand.
ATGGGACCAATACGGGGTGGGGCTGAGCACGCACAAGCCACACCAGTGGTGGCAGGGGAGCGAGGGCAGCGGTCAGTCCCTGCCTGGCGCAGGCAGCAGCGTTACCTTCCTCAGGAGCTCGGCGTGCGTGTTGATGAGCTCACTGTGCTTCTCCTTCAGCTTCGTGTAGCGGATCTCAGTGGCGTTGGCTCTCTCTAGACAGGGTGAAAAGCATCAGCAACTGTGGCGCGGGTGTCCTGCGGCTGATGGGCGCTGTAGGGCACCTACTTTCCGCTTCGGCACAGAGACGCTGGGACCTGTCGCTGTCCTGCTTCACCTTCTGCAGCCTCTCCAGCTCATCCCGCAGCTGCTCGTTGTCCACCAGTGCCTTCTGCTTCTGCTTGCGCTGCTCCTCCACTTCCCCCTCCAGGCTGTTCACCTGTGCCTTCAGCTGCGTGATGTACCGCTGCGCCTGCGGGACACCATCAGGCACTTGGGCACTGCCCTGCACCGATGCCAGCAATGACTCTGCCCTCCCCAACATCCCTGTCTAGGTGCCTGGCTGTGATTTGGGTAAAGCAGCTGCAAGATGCACGGGAAAGTTCCCCCCTTGGCCCCTGCAGCTGCTCTGCCCCCGCTACAAGCAGCAGGTCTGGGACAGCAAGGGACAGGTCTTATGTGTCCCTACCCCATCTCCATCAGGAGTCAGGTCCTGGCACTGGGAGAGGCCCTGAAACATGGCGCTGGGTGCAAGTACCCTGGTTCCTGCTGCATCCCGCTGGGGTTTCCATGCTACAACACCAAAAACTGCCCCTCCCTCCCACACTGGCTGCTCCCCGGCCAGGCTTTACCTCCAGTTTAATCTTCTCCATCTCTGCATGGAGCATGTCCACCTCCTTCTTCAGGCTCTCGATCTGCGCATCCCTGCGGAGAGAGGCAGGTTGGTCCCACATGGTGGCGGCTGCCCCACCTCCGCCACCGTGGACCCCCATACCTGTCATCCCGAATGCCGTTGGGTGGCCCGAAGGTTTGCTCAAATATATCTGAGGTGATCTGGGGAAAACAGAGGGTGTTGAGCTAAGCCAGGCTGCGGGGGCCTGTCCCCCCTGTCCCAGGGTCCCCATCCCATCTCCGTGCCCCCACCTGTGGCTCCGTGGTGGAAGCAGTGCTGATCTCAATGAGGTTCTCTGGCTCCTCATCCTCAGGGGCTTCCTCGGGGATGACAACCACTGGCTTCACATGCTCAGCCAGCGCTGATGCCCGCAAGAAGTTCGGGGGGCTCTGCAGGGACAAGAAGTTGCAGTGGCATTGCCTGGGGTTTCGGGAACCGCTGCAGGCAGACCACTGAAGGAAGGGAGGCAGCCATCCCTGTGCTGCTGAGATGTGCTGATGGGTCCCTCTGCAATGTCCTCAGACCCCAAACCCATCCGTGGTGACACCCCACGCACCCTGAACCCACAAGCTCTCCAAAGCATCACACCAAAATCCCGCTGTACCTCTGGCAGCCGAGGGATCTGGATGAGCCGCTTGAAATACAGCATGTCAGATGCTTTCTTAAAGAAGTTTTTGAGGCTGGAGAGGGGGAAAAGAAAAACTGCTCGCAGGGGAGGCGGCGAGGGGGCTTGGCAGGAGGGAGAGGACCCCACCACCCCACTTTGGCCCCGGGTTACCTGCGAAACTGCTCATGGAAACGGTCTCGGTGGCCCTGCAGTGTGTCAGCTGGTAGACCTGTGGTGGTGCGGGGGACAGCCGTGACTGATCCAGGGCTGCAAATTTATTCACACGCGCCCAGATCCATCCGGCTGCAAAAGCCAGCCATTAAAGGCCAGGTGGGAGCAGGATGTGAGGGCTCAGGATGGGAGTGGGGTGTCCCCATCCCTGGCATAGGGACCAGGGATGTGGCACAGGGCAAGGCAGGTGTGGGAACCCTGAAATACCCATGCGAGGCCACTGGTGCCACGCTGCCCAGCAATCCCATGCCGGGGGCTGGCGGGCCAAGGCACATCAGTTTGAATTCATCAAGGACAAATCCTTCTAATTCTTTCATCTGGGATGTCTACGTGGGATGAAGCGGGTGCTCAGAGCCCAGCTATGGTACAGGGACATGGCGATGGATGCCACTATCCATGCAAGCCTGATCCCCGAGAATCCAGGCAGAAGCTGGACCCAGGAAAAAAACAGTGCAGGGCACATCCCCGGGGACTCACAGGAGTGCAGCTTGAACATTAACTTGACAGAGTAGTGGTAGAGGTGGCTGCAGTCCTGGATGACCTGGATGAGGGGGGCCAGGCGGCACTGCACTGCCGACATCTGCGAGATTGCCATCGAGGTGTTGAGCTGCCTGAAAACTGAAGGGTTGAGTGCGGTGAGGCGCCAGTCCCGTGTTTACAGAGCCGTCCCGTTCTGGGTGACTCGGCTTGATCATTAACCACGACGGATGTGGCTTTGCCAGGACACGGTGTAAACGCCAGGGTTGCTGTCCGTCCTGTCCCACTGAGCTGGGAACAACTGCCCTCCGTGCAAGAAAAACACCCAAAGGGACTGTGGTGGCAGAGGGAGGAGGTGCTCAGCTCTGTCCCGGATACCCCGACCCCAAAAAGGAGGGATATAACCCTGGGACAATGCAAAGGCAGATCGGCTGCCCTCAGGAGCTGCCACTGCATGATGGGGCTGGGGAAGGCAGGGGGGTTTTGCTCTGCTCTGTTTAATCATGGAAGGAGCTGGGAGAGGATCCCAGGGCAGGGGACGGGCCTCCCGGCACCGCAGCCTTGCCTGCCCTGGCTTGGAAACGGATCCCTTCCCTTGGCAGAAATCCAGCCAGCATATCTACTCTGGCTTCTTCCCCACTCAGCTTTAAAGTATTTATGAATATAAATTCTCTATATAACTGGGTCAGGAGGAGAAGCGGGAGGCTGACGGGAGCTGGGAGCACAGTCTCTCCCGCTGTGCCCTGTTTTCCAGGGCAGCTCCATGCTCCTGACTCACCACAGAGGAAGAAACTGCCACATTTTTAAGCCATCTAAAACTTCCTGGAGAAGGAGGAGAGAGAAGCAAACATGGATAGGGGCCTCCAGCCCTCCCCAGAGGTATTTCAACGAGGGGAAATGAGTATTTAGAAAGAAGTACAGCCCCATCTTCTGCTTCAGGGGTACAGAAAGGGTTTGGGTAATGCATATGATTAACATGGTTGTACCAAAAAGAAATAAAAACATATTTCAGAGCAGCATCACTCCAAAAACACCACTCTGCATTGCTCAGGTGGGCTAAAACCAGCCACGTTCCTCAAATATTTTCCTACAACTGCTTCTACAGAGCATCAACAGGGAAATCTGGCTGAGAAATGACCTCAGAAATCTCATCGGAGGAGGAAGGAGGACTTGAACCTCTGACCTCAGCCTCCCGAGCCGGAACTCCATTCCTAACCGAAGAGTGAAACTATTGCTCAAGAGCCCCTGGGGCTGGCAGGAGGGACCTGCTGCCTCCTCACCTGACTCTGACAGCTTCAGCTCGCAGTCCAGGTAGTCAAACAGCTCGACCGTCAGCTGGAAGCTGCCAAAAAAACAAAAACCCCATCACCCGGTGGCAGGGACATCCTTGGTCCAGCTGCTCATATTCGCTGCAGGTCCCCATGCCAGCAAGGGCTCAGATTGACAAGAATTTGGTGGGTTTGCTCCCTGCATTTACGCTCTTCACGACTCTGCGGGTGCAGGAGGAATCAGGCACCATCCAACCAATTTATAAAACACCAATGGCTGCCTTGAACTGGAGCCGTGTCATTAGCAGGATGTTGCCAGCCAGGCAGCATGGAGCTGATACTCACATGTTGTTCACGTCCGTCCCCGCGGTCTTTTCCAGCACCTCATCCGACACTTCGAGGCCTGGTGGGAACTCCGGATGCTTTTGTAAAAGGGAAAAAGAAAAGCAGTTGCTGCTAATATTTTTGCTGATGTGACACAACCCCCCATGAAGCCCCGTACCCCGGCATGGCAGAGCGCGGAGGTGGCAGAGTCTCTCACCTTGATGTGGAAGGAGATCTTGGTGAGGAGGAGCCGCGTGTAGATGCTCACCAGCTGCCCATACCTGTCGTGCAAATGGCCCTGCCAGAGACACGAGGGGAAACGTGGCAAATCTGGAGCCATGCGACCAGATCTGGCAAAGCCCGCGCATGCCCGCGAACCTATGCCAGCCCTACAGCTCTCGCCCTTCACCCTGTGTGTAACCATCACCCAGCGGAACCAGAGGCGTTGGGTTATTTCAGGTGGTCCTTTGCCCTCCCGATGCCCACAATGCCTTTCAGCACCCACCCCAAAGCCCCCAGGAAGGCACAAACCTCCACTTCGCCCCACTCACCCACAGGTCCCCTGTCTCTCGGATGTTGCTGCGGTACCTCTGGCAGTCCTGGAGGACCTGGTGACAAAAACAGGAGGGATGCAGCATGGTGGGGCTGGCACAGAGCTGGGCGAGTGCCCACCTGCCTGCCCTGAAGCTGGGGAAGGGGATGGATCCGGCCCCTTGCACCGTTCCAGCTTTGGGAGAAATTCAAGCCCTTCAATGGCAACCAGATGTCGGGGCTTTGTACAGGGAGGTTTCAAAGATGTGAGATAACAGAGTGTTTCACAGCCCCACAGCCTGGGAAAGGTGGCTGGGGCAGGGAAGGAAACCCACCCCCTGCACAGAGGGGCGTCAGCAAAAGCCAAACATTTCCCCCTGCCGGCAAGGTGGGAGGGATATTTTGGAGGTACACTCACATTGGGGTGGCCATCGCGCAGGACCTTGTGCAGGACGTGGCAGAACTTCCAGCTGAGGATGGCGCTGCTGGGCAGGGGCAGCCCGATGGCGTAAGACCAGAAGGTGAATGCTCCCTTCTCATGGTGTGTCCCCAGAATGATCCCTTCTCCGTGGTCAAGGCCAACCTAACACACACAGGAGCAGGGGACAGGCGGGGCTGGGGACTATTCATGTTCAACTTTCATTTTAAAGGGGACACGCACCGAGTGTACCACAGGCACGGAGATCACTGGCACGATGCTGCACCCGCAAATAAAAGCCCCATTTATTTTTTTCTGGTGCATCTTCCCCTGCTGCAGGGCACAACAGGACCCTTTGCACTTTATCACCAAAGAAATGCAATTTTATTGCACTGCCCTTCTTTGCATTTTCACTGATGGATGACCCTACATGATGTCGTCCCCCAACCAAGCTCTGCATGGGTCTTCCGTCTCCCAAACCTCCAGTGACTCCAGCCCACCAGGGTGAAACCCTCTCCTGCCTCGGCACTGGATCTCCTCCACACGGTCCAGGCAAGTCAAGGGAAAGGATACGGCGGGCATGTTTCTCCTTCACCGGTGCTTCTTGCGTATTTATGGCTTTGCTGATGCTGATGGCCTGCGAGAGGAGGAGAGAGCGGCCGTCAGCAGCAGCACAACTCTCGCGGTCCCCAACCCATATCCCCTCAAAACAAAAAGCTAGGTGCGCTGCCAGCTGGGAACAGCCTGGCCACCCGGCGCTTTTGGGGAATACCCTGAATTTGTCACATTTGTCACCTTAAAGCCATTCATGGCACATCAAAATAGGCTTTTTTATCCATGATCAAAGCAGCCCATTAAAATCCCCCATCCCCAGTGTGATTGGTCAGAGCTGGGCCACTACCAGCGCTCAGCTGCTGATGCTCCCTGCTGTCCCTGTCCCAAGAAACAAACGGAATTTTTGCAGCCTGAAATCAGTGCTGTGCCTGGGGAGCATTAAAGCACGACAGTGAGATGCCAAATTCCAGTGTTGTTTCTCTAATCACACGGAGCCTTTGAACCAGGGGGCCGTGGGGTTTTTTTTCTGGGTCGGCCTTGCTGTGTGCAAATAGCATGTGGGGAAAATGCAGCTCCCGAGCAAGGAGGGAGCAGCAACCGCAATGCCCATTTCAACAGAGCAAAAATCCAGAGTGATGTGATTATCAGAGGAGGATTATCTCTATTTTAATGTTTTTGATCAGAGCACACTTTAAATTATGGGTTTAGTCCAAAAGACAACCCCAGATAGGGGTCCTGTCTCCCACGTGATGACGGGATGCAAAACTGAGTTGCTGTGATCAAGGAGGATGTTCCTCCTCCTCCCCAGGTCCCTGCAGACTCAGCTGGGCTGCGTTGCCCTCACATGAGCATTCAGTCTGTACCGGTGTCTGTGAGCTCTCAGTCACCGGCAGAGGAAAAAGGTCCCAGCTGAGAAGGCAGGAAGCGGCCCCGCCGCCAGCGCTCGTGCCGGAAGAGAAACCCAGTCCCTCCCTTCAGCCCCACAAGCCGTAAACCCCTTACAAAAATCTTTTCTCCCCTCCCAGGGAAGGCACCTGCTTCGACACAGCCACTTGTCTGGGGGACGCCTCCGAATCGAGGCACTTTCCTGCAGGAGGAGGAACCCAACGCCAGGTTATTGAGTGCTCTTGACTTACGCAGGAGGAACCCGACTCCCTGCCAAAGGGGCAATGCTGCAGGTGTCAATGCACCAAATCTGCCCCCAATGAGCCCAAAACATCTGCACCCACAAGCCAGGCACAACAGTGGCAAAAACACTGTGAATGCATCCCAAAGAGTGAGCCAGCCCCGAAATGCTCAGTTGCTGGGAAAAGATGCTGGTTTTGCCTTTCCTGCACCACGGGAAGCCCCGGCGTTACCCCGCCATGTGGGGCCATAAAGCAGCAGCAGAGTTAAGCTGGTGACTTGCTGTAATCCTCTTATCCCCAAAGGTTAACGAGCCTGCAGTGCCCAGGAGCAGGCACTTGCAGCACAGCCGCCTCTCACAAAGCGCTCAGCACCTCCACAGCCACCCAAAAGGCTGGAGCCGGCGGAGAGGCTGCTCCCTCAACCATGGCTCAGCCGGTGAGGAGATGTGCCACAGGTCCTCAGGGCTGCTGACACCTCCCAGTACAACATCAAAGCAATGGTTTATTGACAGAAAGCGGGATTTATCATGCGCCAGACAGTGACAAGCCGCAGTTTTGCAAGGCAGGGCTTGGAAACGCATCTCGTGGTGAAGAGCTGCTAAATGGGTTATTACATCTTATTGAGGTCCTTTGTATGGGGGGGAGCAGGGCAGACATCTCCCAAACCTGGATTTTCACTGCCTGCCACGTGCGGGAGAAGCATAACGCACTCGCCCCAACCCATGATGCTCATCCCAACCCATCAGTGGGAGCTGGGCTCAGCCTCGAGCCCCATGGAGCTGGGAGGAGGTCCAGCCAGAGGGGCCAATGCACAAGATGAGGGCAGACCCCTGGGAAAGGAAACACCATCCCACATTCCTGGGGATGGGAGCTCGGCTGCCTGGCACTGCCCAGCAGGATGGGGATAAGGCTGGGACCCAGCCAGCCTGTCCCAAAACCGGGCTGTAATTCCCATTGGTTCTGGTGGTTTTATTGCGTTTATTGCCCGCAAACTAGTTTCCAGCCCAACCAGCCAAAATTCAGCCTAGGAGCTTCTGGAGAGGCTGGTTTCATCCTTGGTGATTCAGCACAGAGGTTCAGCTGAGCCATTTTACATCCAGCTCAGAGGATCAGACCCATGCAGGGGCAGCCCTCAGCTCACCTGTGGCACCACCATGACAGAGATGCTGTGTCCAGTGTGGTCCCAAATAAACCACAGTGGCACCAAACCAATGCCAATGCCTTGAGGCTGCCAGCTCAGGTGTGCTTTCGCTGGCTTCAAACCCCACACTGGCCGGGAAGTCCCCAAAAAGGGTTGGTAGGACCAGGGAAGGACACAGGGCAATGCTGCAGCCTGGGACATGTGTGCCTTCAGGATGTCCCTGCTGGCTGCCCGGCGAAGCTGGGCCATGGAGGACAGCTCCAAAAGGGGGAGATTCACCCTCTACCCAGCCTCTTGCGACATCATTGGCATGTCCAGAGATGGGCCAGTCCCTGTTGTCACTGCAGGCACGCAACCAGCCTGGCCAAAACTTTCATGCCACCTGCGGCCGGTTCCCCATCACTGCCGGGGAGCGGTGCAGCCCCAGCCCCACCGACGGGGGGTCCAACCCCAAAACCTGCCTGGCCACAGGCTGTGGGAGCCCACATGGGCACGGCCCAAATGCCTTACTCACAGCCCTCACGTACCAACCTGGTGACTAAAGCCAGGATCAAAGCGCCCAAATGAAGGAGCGCAGTTTACATCCACTCTTTCTTTCCAGGCTGCTTTTAATTACGGCATGATCTTCTCCGCCCACGGCTCCCCTAAACCCCGGCATCCCGCAGGGCCACAATCCCCACCCGGCAGGTGGATGCTGGGTCCTGGTGCGACGCCATGGCAGGGAGTGAATTTTTGGCAGCAGGACATCAAGCTGGAAACCACCCCGGCTGTAAATGGCTGCTCCGGAGTTCCCTTCCTAACGCCTCTCCTTCCCAAATTACACCAAAAATGCACTGCTCAGCAGTCACATACACTGTATTCCCGGCAGCTCCAGAGCTCATTGGATTTTTAACCTTTTGTTTAAGAAAAACAAAAATTGGCCACAGAAAAAGGCAAGTTTTGCCTCCTGCCACACTGCAGAGCGAGCACCCACTGCAGGACGGTGGCTTCCCACCTCCCACACGCAGCTGCTCCAAGGGGGATATCCGCATCACCTCGACACAAGACCTTGAAAAGCATTTTCAGGAAAAGCAGGTGGCCTTCACGTCACCCGCGAGCATCCAGGATCACACCAGGGCCAGCAACCCCTGTTCGCACTCGCAGGCATCACCCTGGCCTTCGCCAGGGGAAAGGAGATGGGGCGCTCGGTTCCAGCAGCATCGTTTTCCAGGGCAATGGGAAATCCTTGTCCGGCAAAGGCACACAGAGGGGACACGCCACTGGCCTCCCCACAATAAAAAGGTGACCAGCAACCGTCTCTGCAGCTGCTATAATTAGATGTAAAAGGCAGATCAATACCTGCCTACTGACATTGGAACAGTTTTGCGCTCACCCAAAGCACTGCTACGGGAAGCCACATTAGGATAAAGCTCCTTTAGGACAGTTTTTTAGCGGACGCTGGGAAAAAGGTCAATTCTGGATGGTAGATGTTACCATCAGCCAGCGATCTCCAGGTTTAGCTCTGATAGAGAACAACCACCCGCTCCCCCTGTATGTGGCTCTGCCCAAGGAATTCCTGAAGCCATGAGCGAAGTCACACCCATGTGGGGCACAAATCCCACCAAAAAGCCCAAAACACCGTGGAAGGGCGGAAGGCAGGGAGGAAGGACACGCTCCTGCCCAGCTGGCACAGGCTGCCCTTCAGCACACGAGGCAGCCCTCCTGCCACAATTATTTATCAGCAGTGCCCAGCGGGACGATTGAAGGAGACGCGTCCAGAAGGAACCGGAATTGCTGGTTTTCTTGTCTTGCTCCCTAAACCCAACAAGCTCTGTTTTCTACCCAGCATGGCCAAGCAGCACCGTGACCCCATGAGGATGGGAATCGCCACCTGCCTTTGCCGGCGCTCTCTGGGGCTAAACCAGCCCAGGGGCCGGGGAGGGACCAGCAACGCAACAGGGCAAAGGGGAGAAATATCTGTAATGAATCTGCAGCCTACAAAATCAGAGAGATCGGAGGATGTGTGCTGGGAGGGCACTATTATTTTTGCTGGGGCAGCTGGTGAGCCTGTCCCTCTGTCCTCCCCTGCCCACGCTGCTGGAGAAATTAATTTCCCATAAGCCGTACGCCAGCCCCGTCGGCACCCGAGCATCGCCCACCCTGCAGGGGCTGTGGGAAGGGCTACGGACACCCCCATCCAAGCCGGACCCCGCAGGGCACAAATGCATTTGGGCTTCCTTTTCATTCTGCCACCCTCTCCGGGGCTGGACACCCCGACCCCTGCGGGGAGACCCCACGTGTGACCCAGAGCGGCGGGGGGGTGACCCATCCCCGCTGAAAAACAGCTCCCGGGTTTGTCGGGGCAGCCCGTGCAGGGATGCCGAGATGCGCCTTATCGGTGCGGTGGGCACCGGGGAGCGGCACCGGGAGCAGCCCCGGGCTCTTGCCTGCGGC
>WEKW01031040.1:248563-265782 GCA_013389905.1 Sula dactylatra
CCCCGCCGTGCGAGCGGCGCCCAGGCGCCCCCCCGACTCACGGACCACCAGCCGCGGTGCGGGAAGGGCGGCGGCTACGGCGTCCATCGTCCCGCTCCGCCCTACTTGCCTCTTCCACGTCCCGTTTCCAACAGCACAATCGACACTTTCTTCATCCTTCTCTAAACCGACCCTGCAAATAAGCACGCAACGCTTTTAAGAGAGTCGGAGCCTCATCACCACCTGCTCCGCAGTCTTCCCTTCGGAAAAGTCAAGCAGCAGAGAGCACAGCCACCCCTGCGGAAAGCAGGCCGCAGCTGGAGAAGCTTTGTTTTCTTTAATAACAATTCAGTACGAGACTACAATAGCAAAGGCACTCCCTGGAGTACCTGCAATGCTTCCAGAAATAAGGCAGCCAAACTTGACGCAGCTTGAGTTTCGATACGAGCCTCGGTGTGTGGTGGTAGATAATCCAGGTGGTTTGTAAGTCACTCGGTACATGAATAAATTAACCCGATATTCCCATCACACAAATCCAGGGCAGCCCCAACACAAAACCCTAGGGCTCTGCGGATCCTCGTTGCATCGCTTGAGCTCAGTTTTCCACACCAAGTTTAAAGCCATCAGCAGAGCATTTTAAAATCCGCAAGGGGCTCAGTGTGTTCATCCCCTAACACCAAACACATTTAAACCAGAAAGCACAGCTCACACTAGGAACTCGCACCGATTTCCCTATGGTTTGACATATGGTAGAGTTGCTGGACAGCTTCGAGGTGAGCATCATGGTATTGCTATCGGTGGCTTTTTAGGGGGAATTTTTGTCATAGCCACAGCAGCAGGTTTTGAGGATGGAGCCTGGATAGTTTCTCCACAGGTAGAGGATTCAAATAGGCTTTAAAGGCTTGTGGAAACTTGAAAAGAAAACCTGAGAAGCAGAGATTCCCTCTGTGGGTAATGCTTGTGGGTGGGGAGGGAAAGAGTTTGGAGGACAGCAGCTATGGTCAGAATTGGTCGACTAATTTTGAGGCCATTAGTACACGAAGGGAAGCAGGCTGTCATTTAGGTAGTTAAAGAGAAAGCGGAAAATTATATGAAAGAGTTAACAAGGGGAAACCATGGTGCACTTGTTGTATTTCACTGCAATTAATTTTGTGGCAGTGGATACAGCCAGAGACTCCCACCCCTCAGCTGCCCCCACGCAGAAAAAATGCTGGCGCAGCGCTCAGCCGTGTGGACTTGGCACGGGTGTCCCAAACCGTGCACAAACCGCACACGGCTGCGTGGCCCACTTGCACCTCTGGCAGTTGGTGATCTATGTCACGGAAAACCATCATAAATTAAGTATTAAATGTGTTGGACAGTGTGTTAAACAGGCAAGAAAGCTTTATTAGCTTATTTATCTTTTAGTCATAAGCTCAAATTGTGATAACGGAACGTGCCTTGCCCAATAGTCAAAGACAAAAACTGTTTAAAAGCAAAAAAGCTGGTCACATTGTGCTTGGCTGCTGCCATACAGCGCTAGCAGAGCCCATACACACACCTGATCTTGTTATAAGCTTTTGTCAGAATAAATAGCTCCTGTCTGGGGAAGCGTTGTTTTGCACATCTTGTGGGTGACAGCTCTCCCGTTCCAACAATGTAGGAGGCAGTTCCTGGTTACAACACTAATTGGGAACTTCCTACAAACATTATTCATCTCTCTCTACATGGCAAGAAGTCCAGAACAAAAACAATAAGCTAACAAAAAACAAAGAATGTTTGGCTGTGTCATACTCTATAAATATTTCTGAGCCACCATAAAAAAAAAAAAGTAAGAAAAATAGTTCCTAAGTCATAACAGTTACACACTTAAGATCCTTAAAAAACAAGCTAGTATTTAACCTGAGCTCTCAGTTATAAAAATAGTGTTGTTAATCTTGGCATAATTCTATGTTTTATTTCAAGGTAAAAATATATTCCCGCACAGTCACATCTTTTTGCCACTTGAGAGTCTTTCAAACACTCACAGAACTGTGGAAAAAAATTAGGTAACTTTCCATTGTAGCTGACAGGTTGATGATCTTCAGTTCTCAAAATTAATTCTGTATTGGAAACTTCTTCATCCACTGCAGGAAATTAAAGTTTTTCATTAAAATGCAGGAACACGCCCTCTAAAATATACGAAGCAATCACATACATGTCAATTTACTGTATAAATTTTCACACTGCAGACAATAAAAACATAGAGTAAAAATACAAAGAGGAGAAAGGTAAACAAGGCACTTAACAGAAAGACAACAGGTTTGGGGACAGCACTGGAGTGTTACGAAATAAAATCTTTCCAGTTTGTTTTGCAAAAAGGAGTGATCTTTATGCCCTCAGCCAGCCACTGAGTCACAGTTTATGAGCAGTGGCACATGCTACGGTGTCCAAAACTGAATATATCCTTTTATTCATTGCCTTCCTTCTTTGCTCTTCAACTCTTCCCCACCCAGTCTCTCTCTAAAGGAAAAACAACTGACTGACGAAAACGGCTAAATCACTATCAGCTAGTTAGGAAATTAACCTGATGTTTGTCAGTGCATCTGCCCTCCAATGATTTCAAAGCAATTAAAAAAAGAAAAAACAACAACAAACCCAACCAAAATCAATTCAATCACTTCTCTATACACAACTGCACAAACATTAGTTATTTCTGCACCTGCTATCAGCTCTGCAAACGCTGCTTTGGATTTAACTGATCAGTGATTCAGTGCCTTTTCACACACAAAGAAAATAAGAATTATGCAGCAGCCAGTGAGTTGCACAGTCACTAATTCTTGTCATGGATCTACAGTGAATTGTGGGTACGTTTGTTCCACCAGTTCTTTCTCACTTGAAGCAAATGAGATTATTTCTGTAGGCTAAGCGTACGCTTACCGCTTTGCTGTATCAGCATGGTGCTCAGCAATTTTGGGGATTTGCTCCTGAACTTTTTAACATCAGTAGTTTCAGGATGCAAGTCACAGTGTTGGCTTCGATCTATAAAACCTCCAGCTTATTTTACCTTAGTGCTCTTTTTAGGAAAAGAGATCTCTACACAGGAACATTACAGCCGAGTAAGGTACAGCATTCCAGCTACTCAGCATCCATTTCCTATGAGAGCCCCATTAGCATGCACTAAGCAGACCCAACTTATCTTGAAAGAAGACTTAGTGTCTCCAGACTTAATGCAGAAACAGCAGAATGCGAGGGTGCTACAAACCAACACCATTCCCCAGGGGCACAGAGGGTCTAGCTCCACAGAGGAGAAACAGTCCAGGGACTGCAGTTTGAATATATCGAGAGAGAAGAACTGAGCATCAGCTCCCCGCTGGATCGAAGCTGATCAGTATGAGAAATCCAGTGCCACATAGCTTCACACTCCAGCTTGCTGTGTAACAACTTCCCTTTGCAGACATGTGCTCAGGTTATGTCAGCTCTAGAAGATTTGGGTTTTTGTCGATTTTTCCCCCCCGTTCTTGCTAGTTCTTATTCAGTTTCATGTGGCGTTCGGTATTTTAACCATATCTGGTTACTCTTTTGTCCTCAGAACCAGACAACTTGGTGCCTATTGTAAGCACCCAATTCACATTAGCAGAACAAATAATTAGAGTGAGAAATTTCCTGATTCAAGAAGAAAAAACAATCTGCTATGGGCAAGGCCGCTTTTTATATTCTGAAACAGCTCTATTCAATACGTTCTACTTTTGGAGCTCTGAGTCCAGGAACAATATGCTAAAAAGGCCCTTGGCTGTGGCACTGAAAAACAATTCCCAATCTCTTATTCAACAATGTTCATATCCTTGATCCTGTTATCTGTAACACACAGAAGGACTTTAACTACAATACGCAGTGTGCAGGTACTCAGGAATGAAGCTGTGAGATCTGACTGCCCAGAGGATGAGAAGCATGCTTAAGAAAATTTTAATTATTTGACTAAAGGAATTACTTGCTGCCTTAATATCTGTTTGCTGTTACAGTACTCACAGGAGTTTTACTGGAAGTGCATTCAGAGTAGTGCACTTAGAATCTTGTGCCAGGCTCACCTCAGAAGTCCATAACTTGTATTAATATTGCAGATGCATTTATAAAGAGGGAAACAAAAAAAAACAACCAACAAAAAAAATATCAAGTTGAAAACACCTTTGTACTCACATAACATTAGAGAGAAAAGAATGGAAGCTTAGCATCTCTTTCTTCTGCAGCAGATAACTGGGTTCTGTGAAGAGCTTCTGCAAGTTCTGTTGTCTATATTGTAATGCAAAAACACCACGTGGAAATCAAAAACCTCAGATAATAAAAATTACAGAGCTGCCACGTTGAAACTGGCAAGCAGCAAGGATACACTTTTTAATTCCATCTTCTCCTCCCTCCCCAAAGCAGGGCACAGAATCCAACACGTACAGATTGTTACTGATTAAATTCTGGGGGTTATATTTGATATATACTATGTTTTAAAGCGCAGTTTAAAACAGCCTCAGGTAAACCCGGTTTCAAGCACAGATTAGTTGGCCTGCATAGATTAACTAAAACACGCTTGACAAGTTTTGCCCAGAACCGCTCTGAAAGTAGATCAAAGTCCTACAGATGTGGTTCAGAAGCTACCCCTGCCAGTAAACACGAGCCTGCTTTATTTTCTACCCACTAAAGCAACCGTTCCGAATGAGAAGCCAATTTCCAAGCTCAAAAATGCAGTATCATGTTATAAAGCAGAGTAATGCTCGCTACTAAAGGACAGCTGGTTTAGCCGAGCTGTGACGTGCCAACCAGTAAGCAGGAGCCAGACAGCTGACAGGGCTGGGCAAGAGCCACAAGCAACCACTGTTTTGTAGAGAGCTTTTCAGGAATCCCTCCTACAAGACAGTCTTTGCAAAAGACTACGCTGCTGCTGTCTTTCACGCTGAATGAAACCCTGCAGATGAACTTCTAAACAAAATATCCTTTCAGTTTATGCAAACACTGGCACATAACCTTTATACTCTGTCAGTCAGTCCCAGCACAGCTAAGGTTTTATGGTTCTGAATGTTATCAGAATAACTTTGTCTGTTACTTAGAGTAACATTGTTTTGGTCAAGTTCACCTAAGGATACAAGGAGTGCAACATTTTCAGAGAGAGGTAATACCTTTCAGGAGAAAGCTGAGGTTTCAGCATGCTGCCTTCTCATTAGGAGTCTGCTTTAAAACCAGAAGCCTAAATTCTGCCTTTGTGATACATATCAGCACAAGTTTACTCATTTCTAGTGATGAGTGGAACAATCTCCTTGTCAAACAAGGAAGAAATTCTTAAGGATATTTATGAAAACAAACAAGTGCCCCCCTTCTCCAATTACTCCTATCGCCCACAAACTCAAGGCAGAAACTCATCACCGTTCATGCTCATAAAATAAATTGCCATGACAGCTACATACAGGTTATTTTCTCTGACCACTGAGTATGTTCTCTGGCCCTGCAATGAAGGAACTAACACTATTAAACCACAAAAACTCTAAAGTTATTTAAGCTGAGAGTCTGGTTTAAATTCATATACACACCTATTCTATATATCACCTATTTCCTATACTGTCCTCCTTTCCACAAACACACCTAGCGTAATAAACCAGTTCTGAATGTAAGTCATACTTCTGCTTGCTTTTTCCTAGACCTCCTACAGCTCACTCTGACATGGACTTCTTCCTTCCACCTCTTTAGACACATGCAAAAGTCAAATCCTGTCATGACCTTGAGGAGCCAAGAAGAATCCTATAAAAAAAAATCAAGTACTTCATGCTAAGGCATGCAGGAATTTTCTCTTTCGCAAAGCATGAAGACGATATTGTTTATAATGTCATAGCACAAGTCAAGCATAAGGGAAAGGATGTTCACAATTACTCTTCCCAGCCACCTAAATCTAGTCATAGGGGAGTAGTATATACCATATTAATGCTGCTGCTGTTTGGACTGCAGCGAGGGCTTGCGTGGAGGAGAGTGCTAAGCTCCAGATCAGCAACCATCTGTCGAGACTCAGCCAACGCATGCTGCAGCTTACTAATGGGGGAACTGGTGTCCTGGAGGAGACAGGAAGTGAGCCAAAGTTATAAAATTATCTTTTTGGAATATGTCAAAGGATTATGACATACCAAGAATCATCACTTTCATTTTGAAATGGCTCAGTTCAAAATGCTACAACATAACACTGCTCAGACTCTGTCTGAATGCTGCTATTTCTAATAAACACAGAGGTCTTTCCTAGTGTCAGCTTTCTAACAGATCTTCGCATGCATGTATACGTAGCACACAACAGCAGTACTTCAGTGATAAAGGGGAGGATAAACAAAGACATGAGAAGGAGGGAAAACCAGGCAGAACAAGAAAGAAACAGTGTCCAATAGCTTCTAATAACTGTGTCCAATTGTATTCAGAGATTGTGCTTTACTGGAATTACCAATTAGCCAGCATCCACTCTCTTATCATTTCAAAAGCTTATCTTTTTTGTTTTGTTTTGTTTTGTTTTTTTAACTCATTTATGCTGCCCAAGACATATTGAGACAACAAGGAATTATTCTAAAAAAATATTTAACCACCTTTGCTTTAAGCCTGCTGTCTCATCATTCAGGTCCCTAGTTCTTCCATGCCGGCAGACATTCACTTTCCTACCATCAGTCACAATTCTCCTTAAAATTAATGAAATACATCCTGCAATGAAATACTGACTTGGTCCACGGTAGCACTGCAGCATCTGTTTGTTGGCTTAGTCACTGAAAGGTTATTGATCTCCAGAGGGAAGTCTTCATCAGAGAATTTCTCACATCTCCAAGGCCTGTCTCCTTTCTGGGTGGATGTCAAACAGGGAGAATCCAAGTGAAAAGAATTCAGATCTGCATTTTCTTCACTGTTAAAAAAAATTAAGACATTGCCAGAAACAGTATCAATATCCTTTTAGAACTTTCAAAGGAAAATCATGGGACAACATAAATAATTATGGGCCCTGAGCCGAGAAAACCGTCAAGCATGTGAGACTACTCTGTTCCTCAGAGTGGTTCCCATGTTCAAGAGCTTCACTAGATCAGTTTCACCCTCTGAGGATAACAGTTTGACATTCAGCCAGTTTAAAGAACAGCTACATTACCGTGTGCTTGAGTATCTATTTAATCTTGCAAAGATCACACAAAAGGCAGTATCTAGTTCCTCCCAATACTCTGGTACTCTTTCTTCTCTCATACCCTACTCCCTTTTAATTTTTTTTTTAATCAACCATTAGGTAAATTGATACTTGTAGGTGTACTTTTAAAATTAATTTCACAGTCTTTTCAATTGAGTGTATTTAGGAATAACTGAAAAGCAATTTAAATGACATTTAAAGCAACAAATCATACCCTGCACATTATTACTGTCCAAAGACTGACCCACAGCCATCCCATGCTTGTCCCAATACAAAAGGTCTTTAGCTCTTACTACGCATGCCAAATGACTGAAACTTTTCTCTTACACCTTTCCCACACCAAAAATTAACTTTATCATAGCCCACCCTAGAGACAAACAGTTCGCAATTTCACTTCCTTAAATCACAGTTTTATCAAAATGTACCAAATCCCTCACTCAGCTCCAGCACCAATTAATCACAATTTAAGACCAGAACTAATAAGAGCTGTAGCATATTAGAAACTGTCCTGATCACCCTAACCAAGCGCTCTTCCCCTGGGATCACCTGTCCCCTGTGCCGTGTTTTCACACAGCACTGAGTGCTGTCTGCGGCTTGTACAAAGATGTGCCCTGGTTAGTGCTAGCAGTTACAAGCTATGCAGTGAATTTCATTTTCAACTGCTAATTTCCACGTCATAGAGTTTTTTAAAAGTAAATACAATTGCAACCACCTCCCCAGATAAAACATTTCTGTATTCATCACTTTTCTGAACAAAACAGAAGCACAGTGCTAGCACTGACTGGGTCGGGTAAATAATTAAAAAATAACATATATTCTAAAGAAAATATTGTCTTCAAATTTACATTTCATTAAATATTCTTTAGATACAACACACTACATATCTGGCAAGACTGTTACAAAAAAGGTTTATTTGTAAATGACATTCAAGCTAAGAAAAAGCCCTTGTGAGAGATGCCAGCTCAGAGCAGTCTGCTGTGTCTCATTTCACTTCTCTTGTAAAACACCAGGATACAACACGCTTTGAAGAGAGAAGAGCTCATGTTTATGAGCTTCTGACAAGGAAAGGCTCTAGAGAGATGTGAGGGAACAAGCTGTAGCAGCCTAGAAGCAGGGGATGCAAGGAAATGAAATGAGCACAGCTAGTTTTGAAGGATACACAGGTTGGGAAGGAAATGGGGAAAACAGGTTTGATTTTGAGGTGGGGAGACAGCCCAAGGAACGGGTGGCTTCTTCCAGCAGGAGCAGACTGAACAAGTAACTGCTGACACTCCATCTTTAAAATCAGAATTGAGATAAAAATCCAAAGGCAGCAAATGTTGGTCCAACATAAATGAAGTCACTAAGACAGAGCACACAGAAATGATTCCTGCACTACCATATTTCACAATCACTCTTGCAGTTGGATAAGGTATTTGACTGCGTTAATAGCCTTCTTGTTGGCTGTTCCAGAATTCAAGAACTCATGTCAAAAATATTTGCTGGGCTGACAGGGAGGTGCCAGCAACCTTCCCTACATACAAAATACATCATCAGCACTACGAAGCCAGCAATAGAAAACTGGAGGATCCAGATCCAAGTCCCAAAAGGAATGTTGTGTTTGGTCTCTGCCATTAACGCCTTAACAAGAAGCCCACACTGAAGACTGCAATAGTACTGCCTTCCTCCCATTTATGGGGCAAGAATTTATTCGGTGGCAAATCAGAGTCAGCAGAGGCTGGAAAGCAGACAGTCTGGGATTTGCACTAAGTCAATCCATCCGCTATTAGCAGGGCTCCTAGGACCAAATGCGGGCGTTCAAGACAACCTGATAGCTCAGCAGCAAATCCCAAATGGGTAGAGCAGCCCTCCCTTATGAAGGATATCTGCTCTACCTCCATTTCCTGGGTTGAATTTGTTCCTTCTCCCCTAAAATCTCTTTAAGGACAAGACAAAAAGTGAAAGCAGTTTTCATGATTCAGCCTCAAAATAGATTTGGAGAGATGGCAGAGTGTCATTTGTGCTGCTGGGGAGTAGATAAGAAAAGTCAGGGTAGACGTAAGGGGAATGAAGTCTTTGACAGTGGAAACTAGAGAAAGTCCACACACAGTGTGAAGCTCAGCTAAGCTAAGCTGTGTGGGAATGTGCCGGGACAGCATTCTTCTGCAATGGCTGCCCATTCACCTTGTTTCTGAACAGATCTGTCTCACTGCAGTAACAATTTCTGTAACATTTTTGTTTTAAAAGCAACACAGAATGAAAGCATCCATACATCAGACATTTCCATTCCGTAACATTAATTTGTTTGGATGTTGGGCAGACTTGCTGGCTAAAATTCTTAGCAGGTTTAAACAGCTGCTCATTTACTGTACTTGTCAAACTACCAGCTGAAAAACTACTCCTTCTCTTCTCTGTCTAAAAGGCAGCTATGAAATCTCTGTAGAACTTCAGAAATCCATCTAAAACAGAGCTGGTAAGTCAGTCAATTTTTTGAAAGGAAACAGAGGAACCAACACAACAAATCCACAGAAAGTCACAGCTCTGAATGCCCTTGCTTGGACAGGCATAAAAACACTTTGGTAAATGTGAAACAGCATTTCTAGCTCTGATACCTTCCAACACCACTACGACGCCCAAGTATTTTTCCGACACTCCTCAGCATTAGAAACCTCATTCAGCTCAACCCCAACCACACGTCCTTTTCTCCTCCCCCAGTATAAACACAGGGACTGAGTCCCATGAACAAAGATGCACTGGAGAGTGGACAGATTGCTGTCCTTTAAATCTTGCCATCTCATTTTCTTGCCCTGAGTGAGGGAAGCAGCCTGTGCAGAAGAGCTGTGTGTCCTACATTCTTGCTCAGCCACCGTGTGATTTCTCAACAGAAATAACACAGTCACTAAAGCATCACACAAAATCTAGGTTTGTTTCTTGCCTTACAGAAACACCACTGCAGAAGTCCAGCTCTGGTCAGAACATATTTTACCCACCAGATTTACAAGCAACATCTAGGATTTCAAAAAAAAAATCAGAGGATTTTTAAAATCTGCATTTTTCTCAATGAGTTTATTTGGCAAGTTATGTGGCATTGCAGATTCTCCTACCCACACAGCTCTTGGAGATAAGAGATGAGAAAAAATAAATGCATAAAAATAGAATCATGATACCTTAGAGCTATTTTAACTTATTTAAATTTACTACTTATCAAGTTGGTAGACTAATTTTAAAACAGCAGTTACTTTAAACATCAGTTAAGGTAATACAAATAATTGAGAGCCTGTACACCCAAGTTTCTACGTAAGTCCAGCTTGTACCTATCTATTTCTTAAATGTAACAAGCACATAACCTTTTTGGGCTGGCACATTTCATCTCTTGTGCAGTCTTGAGACAGTTGCAATTTTTTCCACGCCATATACTTCCATCTCCTTTTATGGATTTGAAAATCTCCAACCATTCTGGATCTGATACTGGCTTCCACCATGCACCTTTTTTTATGATGAAGTTATTACTACAGGAATCAGATTCAGACTTGTGAGTTGCAACAGGAGGCTCTCTGCTTTTTTGGCCAAACAGAATTCCAGTTCTCTCTTCCCAGGTTTTATTTTCATTATCAGTTTTGTCAGATGTGGCGGCATTCTGGATCAAAGTACTTTGCGAATCTACACAAGAATTGATGTTAAGCCCATGCTCATGTTCAGGTAAAGATGACTCAAAGGTTTGCTGGTCTCTGCTTTCCACTCCATTCTCAGAAATTTCCCTGTTTCTCAATGGCCTTGTGTTGTTTGCCTCACAAAATTCTTTGCTGCCTAGCTCATCAGAGCTTGACGCAACATCCTGCTTTTCTTCTTCTTCCGTAAGGACAGCCATGACTTTCACAACTTTTTGACACTGGTTTAAGTATGCTGAGGTAGTTTCCTCCAAGTCTGAGGCATTCAGAAACAGTCTATTATCTACTTCACACATCTCAGACGTGGTTTTTACCCTACTTTTTGGAACTTGTGTAGTTCCACACTCCTCGCATATCCCGTGGGTGCCCTCAGTCCTAACCGTGTCTGTCTCGCTGTTACTTTCAGGGGCAGAGAATGCCATACCTGTGCTACAATGGCATGATAAAGAAAACAGACAGAAACACTGCATTTAAAGAACATACATAACTGTACTCAAGGTTAAAGCTACACATTAACCAGAGGCTGTAGCCACGGTTCTGCAGTAGTTCATATACCAACAGGCAGCTGTACCCTGCCAAAATCCAACAGAAGTCTGCCCAGATTTGGCTGTTACATTCCAAAATCAGTCTGAGAGTTCCCTCATGTTTTACATAGTGTGGTGATTCTGTCTGAACCTCCAGGGTGTGTGCCAATTTCTTAATCTGAAAGCAAAATAAACTTTGATTTTTAAACAAAAGTAGTAGTGGGCCAGATTAACACCCTTACCACCAGACTATTCAATTTAAAAAAAAAAAAAAAAAAAATCAAAAAAATCTTTAACTCTCTGGCCTGCATACAATGCTTTATTCTGTGACTGATACTCATGGTGTCTCCTGACCAAGTTAAAAAAAGGTATCTGACAACTTCACTGGATGTTTGTGGTTGAGTCCAGCAAAGCCATCTTGACACAGCACACATCTCTTTTAGGATGTTAGTTCTGGCTGAACAGTAAAGTCTCTCTCAGAGAGCAAACTACTAAAAAAAAAAAAAGAGAGAGAGAAAAAAAAAAAACATTTTACCTCCTTTCATTTGCTGCCTTTTCATGCTTTTGCCTTAACTCCTGAGAGCTCTCCAAACTCACATGAAGAAACTGCAAGTCACGCTGCTGTTTTACATACATCTGTTTAAAGACAGTAATGTGCGTAAGTGAAAGTCTGGAGTGCAGGAACATTGTCATCAGGTACTAACACATTGCTTGTCTTCCAAAAATATCCTCAAAACATTTTTATAAACCAACACCTATAGTCAAACTATCGTGAAAGCCTTCCAAATCTAAGGGGCCATCTCTGCATGTATTTAGGAAAATAACGTTTTGCAGAAATAAACAGTATTTCTATTAGACGACTGCAGTCTTTGTCCAAGATGGAACCACATTGATCCATAAATACAACATCACTACTGTCAGTTGATATTTAATACATGTTGTTATTATGTTGTTCAAAGTTTTGCAGAATTACAGGACATGAATGATGGACATGGTATTAGGCTTTTAGTGCAGGGGATTTTTTGTAAAGCTAATGTATAAGATAACATAATGACCAATTATTTGCAATAAAAAAAAAAATTGAACATGCCTTGAGAGCCTCAAATGAGTGCAGGTGAAAACACTGGGTTTAAGCCTCTCTTGGAAAATAGTTCTTTCAGTACACCACGCCCCTTCACGCTGCGTGAGTTCACCTTGGGCATGTGTGTGAGCCAGTACGCCCCACTCCCTCTGCCTTGCATCTGACTTCTCGAGCCTAGCACTCTCTGGTTATACACACGCACTGATGAACTGTTATCTCAACAGGGTGCCCCACTTTACTGCTATGAGGGTGGTATTACTCCTTGTAAGGACCGAATAAATACAATTACACAAAAAAAAAGCTAAAAAGCACATGTACTCACAAGGATTTGTACCAGGAATTTTTAATTTTAACCAAAAAGAAAAATCAACATTCTTTAGGGTTCCCAGCAAGGCAGAAACAGCAAACTTGATTTTTTTTTTTTCCTAATTAAGAATAGCTAGATCTAACTTTTTTATAGTGTTCCACGCAGATTTGATGTTATTGAAAAATGCCTTCATAGCCGCAGAGTAGAAACACAATTAGGGTTGTACCTGTCGCAAACTTGATAATTCTGTGTCAGTCCGCGCTTGTTTAGACTTGGCAAACTGAAGAAGTTGATCCTTTCTCTTTGCTTTCTCAACTGTTTCAAAACATATACAATTTTTTAATTACTTAAAAGTGAATAGACACAAAGCAAGTACATTTGTTAATGCCTGTATGTCTGTAGCAGTAGAAACAGGCACCTAACCAAAACACAAGCATTTTCTTAAGATCAACAGGATCTGCTTCCCCTCCAAATAAAAAGATCACAAAAACCATATGACAACTGAACAGATCAAGTATCTTCTTCTGACTTTTCACCAGCACCTAGCTTTATTTTACTGGCAGCAATATTCTACTTCATTGACTGATTTATTTTACTTTTTCATGTTAACATTCTTCCACGACAAGGAAATTCAGTAATTAATTCTAATTCATGCCTTGTACAGGGAAATGCTGGGAAATATTTCCCATTACTATTGTTTTTAAAATAATGAGACATGGGACCAATATTTGGTAAAGGTAATGGCAGATAAAAAGTGACAGGCAAGTAAATCATCTCACAGCGGAGGACATCTTTGGTCACCTCGTCTTTCAGGGTATATTGCTTGTCTGTAAGAACACTGCAGTAACAATCAGCCTGCCTTTCCTATCCACTGCAATACAGAAGAGTTTCTCTACCCAAAACCAAAGTGAAGCTATCAAGAGATAGCAAGCTGCAGTTTCCCAAGGCCTGCATATTAAACCATTTAAGCCAAACCCATCAGTTAAACAAAACAAGAGAAAACGTGAATTTGTAAACATATTTTTTCCTTACAAACACTGGAGAGAATGAATGGGCTGGTAATTTTATAGAGCCTAAGCTTTAGATTTTGCACATGGTTTCTTTTCAGTAGCTCACCATTTTCTATGCAACCTATGTCAGAAGGGAGAATGGCACTCCCATTTTATTAGTAACACAGCAGACATGAAAGTTTCAAAAACTTTCACGAGAGAATCCTCTGAGCCATTCACTCCTCCATGCATAATCATACTGGTGAACTTTGTGCTTTTACAGGATTTTACAAACTGTGTTTGCAGAAGAACTAGATATTGCTTTCATAGAAGACTGACGCACAAAAGCACATACCGTTATTAAACTGCAAGAAAGGTAGATAAAAGGCTGCCTGCTTCACAGATATTAGTGAACCGTTGCTGTCTAGAAGTCTCTGAGCTGTTGAAAGCTAAGGCATGAAAATCCAACTGCCCACACTTACCAATAAGTGTGAGCTCATTCCTCAAGCAGCCATTTTCTTGTTTGAGGTGAATGATTTCTTCCTGCTGCTTATTATTTTCTTCCACCTTTTCACAGAGGTCATCTTTAAAACAAAAGGCAGTATTTCCCAGAATGAAAAGGAACCATGCTGGTCTGCACTGAATTAGGTGCCCAGTATAAACATTTACCTTTCAGCTTATTTGTTTCAAGTATGAGTTCTTTCAGTCTCAGTTTGAGGTCTTGCTTTTCTTTGTTGAGACTGAATTCTTCTGTCTTTGCTGCACGCAATGCACTTTCCAGCTTTTTGAATTTAGATGTAAACTCAGTAACATGATCAGTTGTTTCAAGTATAACCTCGTCCTGAAATATGACATAGAATGTTAGATGATTGTTTTATCTTCCTGTATGGATTCTGACAAAACAACAGTGCATCCATCTTACTGCAGGAGTTACAGCTACTTCACAGATTTTCTCCTGTGCTCGAGGGAAAAAAAAACCAAAAAAACAAAAAACAAAATCAAAGCCAGGAAACAATCTTGTTTATGAAAATGAACCAGTTTATTGTTTGTTGACCACTTTTCCCTTCTCAAACAAGCCTAAGAATTAAACAGCAGTGAGACCAACGGTGACTAAACCACTGCGGTACAGTCACCAGTAACTGCACTGCAGTTTGAACACATTTACTGCCTGACGAGACGACAGATGTTACCTTCAGCTTAAGCATAGTAAGAAGTTCCTGTTCTCTTGCTTGCAGCTGGCCTGTTTTAGCAGACAGTTCCAAAACTGAGCAGTGGAGACTTTGATTTTTCTCCTAGTGAAAAGAAATAAGACTGTCAGCTACTACTTCAATGGTTCAAAGTTACTATTTTCCCAGTAAATGTGTGCACAACTTTATTTAAACATTATGAATGGCAATGTGGGATTCTGAGCAAGCTGTGAGGATCTGAAGAAAAGATGAACTGGAGTAAAAATCATTCCCCCATTCGTTAAAACCAAACTTGCTTGCAATCAAGGATCTTAATACCCTGCATGTCTTAAGTCAAGCTGATTAGAGAGATGAAACCGCAAAATGCTGCTTTACTGTACTGCATACAGGGGAAAAAATGATCCCAATAAACCAAATCACTTTAAAAAAAAATCTAGAATGCCTAAATATCAATTATTTTCATATTCTTGATCTGTTTTCAGAATGTTACTGTTCATCATAGTAATCCAAAGCTGTAAATAAAACTTTCTGGAACTTCCCAAGCAAGTACCGGTACTGTTCCGGGGGCCAACACTGCCTTTTGCAATCACAGGGCCTGACATTTTTGGAGGCAAGTTGGTTCTGAGCAATGTTCCCCAAAACGAAGCAAACAAACAGCAAACTGCAAATCCCAGCTTAGGAAATCTTTTTTGTCCGTTTTTTTCCCCCCCAATGAATCAGAGCTATACCTTAATCTAACAATACTGTACTAAAAGACAAACGCAACTCACGACCCTTAACATGAAATATTTATTCAGTAGTGAAACTCCCAAATGCCACTGGTGCTCTGTACATGCGTGGACTGCAAAATCAAGACCATTACTCAACTCCTACCTCCAGAGCCTGACAGTGAACAGTTGCATCTGTTATTTTTCGAGACAGCTCTTTAAATTTCTGTTGTGTATTTTCATATGTTGTCTTACTGTCAATCTGCTGAGATTCTAAGAACTTTAACCTTTTGGTCAGTGATTTTATAATTTCATTTCTCTTGTTCAGCTCATCTGAAAAGAAAGGAGACAAGGTATCTGTGACAAAACAGCTCAGATACTGTCATGCAATTCTTTAAATCTTGGAAATAATTTAATCCAGTGTTATAAAATCAGGTGATTCAGAAATGGATGCTTGCATTGCATACTCTGAAGCAGGACTCCCTAGTGACCCAAGTCAGATGGAGTATGAACTCTGTGGCAACCTCTGTACTATGGCTGTCAAACAAGACTGTTCAGAGCTGCCAGGTGATTAGCCGGGTGACTTGTGGCTGATGTCAGAGCTGTGCAAGCAGAACCTCAGGGCACAAGGCTCTGTAGTACACCAGCATGTCTGCAAATTGTTCTCTTCCCCCACGTCTATTTCATCATATTTTTTTTGAAGAGTCCACAGAAGCAATTTACCTATTCAGACAAGAAAGAGCTATCTGATTATCATATCCCCTTCAAAATCAGAGCACTTTAGTACCATCGTGCAAGTTCTGATCTGAGAAAGAGGACAACCAAATTTAAGGCTGAAGCACAGGAAATGGTTCCTTATGTGATACAAAACTGTTACTGAGGGGCTTAAGCACCTGAACATACTTAGAAGACCAGGGTCTTATTCATTATACATGCAATACTTACGGTTTAATAAATTGCATCGTTCTGCTAAAGTCAGTATTTTTTGCCGATCATCTTCCCAGGCTAGAAGCTGTCTCTGATGTACTGCAACCATGTCATTGAGTTCCTTATCGCGATCTTTCAGTTCTGCAATTAAAAGCTGGAGTTCTTGCCTCTGTTTCAATATGGTGCTGTTCTCAAGGCTCGGGCTATGTTTCTATAAAAGGTAATGCATAGAACACAATTCAACATAAAGAAGCAGCGTCAAATTGTCTGATAATAAACTCGAGGTTTTAATTCAAGTTAAAGTATTGTATTATAAGCAGAGACCATTCCGAAAAGTTCCTCTTGTAGTACCACCTGTGGTCCTTGACTGAAACGGTTAGCGGTACAGTGGGTACTTTCATGTTAAAAACAGAGTGCTCTGATTGCTAACTGTACTTTTATTTTTTACCTGGGGCGAAGCCGAACGCGGCAGCGATGAATTCATAGGGGACCGGGGAGCAGAGTGCTGCCAGGCATCAGTGGGCACCGGTAACCGTGGCTGTGCGGATCAGCACGGCGGCTGCCTCTGACTGAAGCACTACACGGTTAAGGGGTTACGAGACCCCTTCGGACCCGGCCACCCTGCGGGAACGACAAACGCCAGCCGGTGAGAGGAGACCGAGGCGGGGGCGCGGCCCTGCGGCCTCCCGCGGCCCCCGAGGCCTGAGGAGGGACCCGAGGCGCCACCGGCTCG
>WEKW01031040.1:275122-287857 GCA_013389905.1 Sula dactylatra
TGGTGAACCTGGACCCGGCGGCGGAGCTCTTCAGCTACCCGGTGATGGCAGGTGAGGGCCGGCGGCCGCGGGGGCCGCTGGCAGCGACGCGGGGGCACGCCGTGGGCACGCGAGCTAAAGCCGCCTCGTGTCCGTTGTTCCAGACATCCGCGAGTTAATAGAAGTGGACGACGTCATGGAAGATGAATCCTTAAGGTTTGGCCCCAATGGCGGCTTGGTGTTTTGCATGGAATACTTTGCCAATAACTTTAACTGGCTAGAGGAAAGCCTTGGGCATGTGGAGGATGACTATATATTGTTTGATTGCCCAGGTAAACCAATGTCTCTGTGTTGGTATCGTTCTTTATATGTAATGTAAAATTTGCGGTCCTTTTGTTGGTCATAATCATGCACACTTTTCTTTTTTTTTCATTATTAACAGTTGTCAGAGTCACTTTCAGGTGTTTCAGAAGTGAACTTGGTCCCCGGCTAATCTGGGTGACTGCACTGACTTTTAATAGCATCATATGGTGTGGGAATACCATGGCAACTTTTAACTTAACACTAACTGGAGGTCAAGGGGGGGAAAAAACCCTTCTATTTCTTTTCCACTTCTCCAGTACAAGTCTAATACAGTCAGAGTTGTCTGAAAAGAAAGATGATGCTTTATCAGCTTTTATTCATATTAAGTGCAGTGCCCTTTTTTATACAACAGACAACTATGCCAGTTAGATTCACATTCCTGCATACTAACATCCAAAGTGTGCCCTAGGTCAGATCGAACTCTACACACATTTGCCAGTGATGAAACAGCTGGTGGAGCAGCTTCAGCAGTGGGAATTCCGTGTCTGTGGAGTTTTCCTTGTGGATTCTCAGTTTATGGTGGAATCTTTTAAGGTATCCGTTTGAAATCTGTTGTAAAAGTTCATATTGATAAAGAACAAGAAATCTGAGCAATTTAGGGAGCTGGGTTTGTTTAGCCCAGAGGAAAGAATGCTAAGCGGGGATAAATCTGTCTTCAGCTACCTCACACACAGGTTGCAGCAAATAAAATTCCAGTTGGAGGTAAAGAAAATCTGCACTGCGAGATCTGTCAGACTGGAACAGGGGCACGGAGAGACTGTGTAGCATACCTCTATGGAGGTACTCAAAACTTGACTGGGCAAAACCCCTGAGCAACCTGATCTGACTTTGCAGCTGGCTCTGGTTTGAGCAGTTGTATGAACAAGATAACGTCTAAAAGTCCCTTCCAACCTAAATTCTTCTGTGATTCTCTGAGAGCTTTCTCAGATCTGGAGAGAGAGCAGGCCACTCTCCCTCTCTAACAGTAAGAATCCTGAGATGGGCTTTGAGTTTTGTAATGGCCTTTTCAGGGGCAGATCCAGATTTGATGCTCTGGAAATAAGATGGCGGATGGGAAGCTCAGCACCTCCCCGCTTGACCTTGGGTCTGTGTTTCATATATTCATTAGCTAGATTTGGTCTGTGGTAGAGTGTCCTGCGTGTTTGTATTGTGTTTTTCTGTCCTTAACTACATCATTTTTCGTATTCCTGAAGTTTATCTCTGGAATTCTGGCAGCACTCAGTGCCATGATATCTTTAGAGATTCCACAGATTAACATCATGACCAAAATGGATTTGCTGAGCAAGAAAGCCAAGAAGGAAATAGAAAAGTAAGTTCCAAAAAATTACTTGCTCTGTAGTGTAATATCTTGAGGTAAACTTCACTCAAAATTCAGTCTAATGTTTCCCACAATGGGAAAAGATGCATTTGTTCTATATCGAACATAGTCTTTAAATGTCTGGATAGGATGCTTTCAATTTAGTCAGAGTCAAAAGGCTAGCTCCATGTTTGTACGTATCTCTGGATTTTTCTGTAAATAATTACCTTGAATAACTTAATGTCATTCTGAATGACACTGCAGGGTACCGTGCCCACCAGGGTACTGTACTTCAGAACCTAAACCGGAGGTGATCCTATCAGTTTTTGATATT
The DNA here is from genome assembly GCA_013389905.1 of Sula dactylatra. NCBI lineage: Eukaryota > Metazoa > Chordata > Aves > Suliformes > Sulidae > Sula > Sula dactylatra. The sequence goes on from WEKW01031040.1 coordinate 277,096, forward strand.
TAACATACTGAATTACTTATGTGTTACTTTTACATTTGTGCTAAAATTACACAATTAAAGTTTTTCCCTGTGGTCTTCCTCAAAGCTTTCTTGAGTATGCAAGTATATTAGAAGAAAAAAAAAAAAACAAAAAAACCAAAACTGCTTCAGTTGTGTCTACTAGCAATTGTAATCTGAGATATTGAAATACTTACAAAAACTATTTATAAACATTTTAAGTTCTCCTGATATTAAGTTAGTTCATTCAGATCACAGAATGATAGATGGTTTTGGTAGCTGTATAAAAGCACGGTGACTCATTTGCTCTGTGACCAAGGATTCTTCCGATGACTTTGTTTCTCCCAGGTACTTAGATCCAGATATGTATTCTATGATTGAAGATTCTACAAATATATTGAAAAGCAAAATGTTTAAAAAATTGACTAAATCTATATGTGGATTGGTAGGTATATTGCTTTTTAACTGGTACCCTTAAAATCAGTCCTGTATTCATAAACTGTACTGTATGATTGCTGACTTCATTGCTGTTATAGATACTGTATGTACTATAATAATTCTCCCTGCCTCGCCTGAAACTATGTGTTTACCTACCAGACTTACTAACAAAGCCAGGATCTAAAAGATTCTCAGGCAGTTGAGCATTTTACTTTTTGCCTATTTTAACTTGGGTTTTAGCATAAGATTCTTGATACTATCATTTGGATTGTAGCAAATATATTTTCTGTGAATCCTGTTCTTCTAGCAGTTTTGGAAAACGTCTTTTTCTACTGTGTAGAGCTCAGGACTGATAGCCAGGTGTTCTGAGTGGGGGGGGAATTGCCATTGGTTTGCAGTGTGGCTTTAAATGGTATTTTAGCAGTCCAGACAAGGAAGACGTAGGCATGGTTTAAGGAAGTGGCTTAGAGTGCTGTGATTGGACTAACTTACTGCATTTTCCTACTAACACCCTTTGAATCCTTCCTCTAGATTGATGACTATGGTATGGTTCGATTTCTACCTTTTGATCGCTCTGATGAGGAAAGTATAAATATAGTTCTGCAGCACATAGACTTTACCATTCAGTATGGAGAAGATCTTGAATTTAAAGAACCAAAGGTAAGGTCCTTCTGATGACGAGATGAAAAATTAAAAAGGATCCATAATGTAAACTGTAATAAATATATTCGTTGCCTTGGCAATAAATTATTGTCTCAATATGGTTCAAAATAAGCAATGTTTAGTCTTTTAGTGACAATGCTTACATCATCTTCATTTACAATTACAAAATTGAAATTCTTTAATATCATTTTGCATATGCAGACTGATCAGATGGTTGTGTTTTAAAATTAATGCTTTGGTTTTCAAAAATAATGGAATTTTAAACTTCAGAGGTCAGGAGGGACCATTAAGATCACTCAGATTTCTTCCTACGTGACTGTTCAGACTCCCCTGATAATTCCTGTGTTGAACCCATGTATTGTATGTGAGATACAGATTAGGAATAAATTCTGTCATGTACACTAAGTGATAGAAGACTGCTGTGTCAGTATCTGTTCCAAGCCCTGGCTGGTTCTATTATTCAGGTCATAAATCCTAAGGAACAAGTCCAGTGCTTTTATTCCATTTTTTTAATCCAGTTTTGTACTCTTTGAGTATGCAGAATACCTGGATCTAGATTTTGACCTACACAATTTCAATAGCTCTAGAAACAAATTGGTTTTCAGAAAGTTTTGCTGTATGTTTTATGGAATCACTATTAGACATTGTTCCTGTTGTGGTTTCTAAAATAAAACCTCACAGCACAGACAATGTACAACAGCCCGTAGGGAAAAGTCAGAGTTTTCACTTTTTTGTTTTCTTTTTGGCAGGAATGCGAAGAAGATAAGTCTGCTCTTGTGGATGAATACTTTCAAGATCACGTGGATGAGTAAAAACCAGATGTTCAAAAATGGGAGGAGAATACCTTGCTTGCGTTAAAAAATAAAAATGAAAAAAAATCTACCCCTACACAAATATCCTTGATGTTTTATCTGTAAGAGAACTAATATTTATAGTGAAGAGTGAGCTTCTAACTATTTTATAAGCTCATAACTATTTTAATAAACAATTTTTATTCTTATGCGTGTGTGTTATAAAATACATAGGCTAGCATCAGTACATATAAAAGTTCCCGACATATATTTGTATCTCATTTAATCATAGGAATGCTTGGAAAAAAATGATTTGCAAAAGAGGCAAAGCTGAATATAAGTATGTTGTAATAAATATTTATCTCCAGAATCAAGTAGTTAGTTTCATTATTAGATGAGAAAAAGAATTTTTCTAAAGGGTGAAAATTGTACTTCATGACCTAAACCTGGATTGCGCGAAGAGGTAACTGGCAACTTCAAAGGGACATCTGGTCAGTGGGTGGTCTCGCCCTTTGCACAACATGAGTGTGTTACATTCACTTTAGAAGAGCCCATATTTTAAGCCTTGTTAAGGCTGGGTTTTGTACAACTTGCACGTGGCTTTAAGTGGTTTATACATTGATAACATCTGAAGCACAGCACAACACTTAAAGAAAATCAGCTTAAATAGAACTTGCTGATGGTCTTGTGCAATCACGTTAGAAACTGTTAGGTAATGAAGAATTCAGCAACAAATAAGCAAGCTCCTTTTTTTTTCCCAGAATAAAGAACTTGTACTCCTACTATGGGCATATGTTACCTCTATTGTACAATGTGCAGTGCTTTCAGAGAAGCAAAACTTTATCTCCAAAGAGCATATTCACCTAAGTAAATACATGTAAAAATGGTCTTAGGAATTTTTCAGGCCCAGTAACATCAGTTCAGGAATTAGGTGAGGCTGTAAACGGGCTGTTCATATCAGATAATAATTCAAGCCCTGTGGGGAAATGTACTGCTGAATTTAACTCTCACTGTTTATAGTTGTTTTATATATACAGACTGTTCCTGGGGTGTCTTGAGCGTTTCAAAACATTTTAGTGCTTCTCCTAAAATCTGTTAGTCCAATTTATTAGTTACATTCAGCTGATTTTCAGGATGTGGGGGTTTTTTGCTGCTTATGTCAAAGTACATACCAACCTTTCCTTTTCCTTGACCCTATGGAACGAGATTTACTCATGGAGTCCTTGAATTAAAATAGTTTCCAAAAAGGGCCTCATGGCTGTGAAATGCTTAACATCAGTGAAAGCTTATATCTAGGCGTATCATCTGTCTATATATAGTTCATGCATTAGAAATTAACCCCATCCTCACAAAATAGGAGCAGCCAAGTATTTCAGTAGATTAAGAACAATCGATGCAATTTTGTAGGAGCAGCTTGGTTAGTTAGCAGATGTCTGAGTGCAAAGACAACCCTTAATGGAAACCAAATCGAGGACTGAATACTTGGAGGCAACTGCACTTACCTAAACCTGGGGTGTGGTAGCAGCTTGGCACAGAGTTTAGTTTTGTAGTTTCTTGTTTCCAGTCTGGAAGGTGTAAAAAACAGTAGGGTTTTTCTTCATTAAATTGTTAAATGGTCCTACTGTTGATATGGTGCTTATTTTTGAAGCAAGAATCTGCTTTTTCCAAAGCAGAGCCAGAACAGGGAGAGAGGTTCAACAGACCAGCATATCCTGCATGTCTAGAGGAACAGGGCTCCCCAGAATCTCTATGTCGAGGTCAGAGAGGATCATATGGGATCTTTTAAATGGGAACAAAGTAAAACTGGGAAATAAGATGCCATCTAAGAGCTATTAAAATAGTTTTTCAAAGCCAGGTTTCCAAAAATTGCTGGCCTTGCAACCTCTACAAGTTTCATTATACTTGGCATTTCTGAAACCTTACTCCCAGCCCCAGACAATTAGTGAATGCTGACACTTCAGTTTCAAGATAGTCATTGTGGTCACCAGGAAGAGGTAAAAAACCCCCAGCTCTTCAGAGCTTTAGAACACAGGGCCGAAAGCCCTGAATACATTTCTTTTTTAATAGTTATGATGTAGGGCAACCTCACGATGGAGCAAGTGTTTACGCCCACACGGAGCTAATCACATCACAGTGGGACCTGATCTGGCTGAATTAAACCACGCAAATGTTGGGAAAACTTTGGTGGCTTAACTCACCTCCAGTCTGGCACATCCTTGGGACGAGTCATGCCTGTGGACTGTCAAAAGGACAAACCCCAGCCCTGTAGTTAGATTACTTTGACTCACTTTCCACATCTCCCCATTTTTTCTCCCTGACTCATGCCATGAGCCGTTTGCCAAGGGACAAATCCAGCATGCTGGGTCACAGGGGAGGCTATGGCTTGATAGTAACAGAAGCGTGCAGTTTAAAACATTGCACCCCTCCAAACACAGTGTGTTTGGACCTCTTTGGTGCTTCCTTACACCCAGTGTCCCGCACAGCCGTCTGTGCTTTGCATGCCAGGTGAGAGCAAGCCATGGCCAGGAGTGCTGCGAACACACAGGATGGAAAAATGGACGTGAGCAAAGCATCCCCACCTGCGCTCTTGTCAAGCTCTGACCCTCGCCGGTGACAGCAGCTCGCCTCTGCCAGCGAGGAAGCAAGATGGCAGGGTGGCTGGAAAACAAAGGGGTGGCATGGAGGGACTGAGGAGGGGCTACCTGCAGTGCAAAGGCGGGGAGGGGAGCAAACAAGTGCCCACCTGAGCGTCCTTTCACAGCCCCTTCTCCGTGCTGGCAGGGCTCTGCCGGGAGCGGTGCCTCTCGGGGCGGTGCATGTCGCAGGCCCCGCTCCGGCTTCCCCTCCTCGCACCGCCTCTGCCGCCTCATTTCCTGCAGCGCAGGCCGAGGAGGAAGGTTTGTTGCAAGCTTCTCTCCGCTCCCCTCCCGCCCGGCCCCGCCGAATTGCGTCCTGCCCTTCGAGATGCCGGTGAGGGGGCTTCGCACCCNAGCAGGGAATTGCTGTTACGGGAGGCTGCTGCAAGGCCAGCGCCCTCCTCTTCCTCCTCCTCCTCCTCCTCCTCCTCCTCCTCCTGCCAGGGATCGCCACCCGCAGCTGGGAGGGTGGCAGCCCCCGGCCCCAGCCAGGGAGCGGGTGGTGAAAGTTGTGCTTTGCTCTGGATTTGTTCACACCACCTTCCTCTGGTTAAAATAAACTGCTTTTCTGCTAGGGGATGCTTCCTGCCCCCGCAGCTGCATCCTCCGCTGCCCCCACAAAACCCTGGCTGGGAGGAGGCGAAGGCTTCCCGGTGGCCTGGCACTGCATGGTGGGAATGCTTGGAAAGTGCTTAAAATTAAATTAATCAGTTTTTAAAAATCAGTTTCCCAGGAAGAATCTGTCATGTGCAGAAAGGTTTTGGTTTTTTTTTTTTGCTTAGACCAGTTTTAGACTGCACAGAAAGGTCTTTTTTTTTTTTTTGAGTGTGTGAGTATGTGTTAAGCCAGGCTTTATTTATTATTATCCAATATTATTAGCTAGACATGGAAATAAAATACAATCTTTTTTTAATGACCAGTTAACTTCCAATTAACTATGCAATACTCCATACTTAGGCAGGAGCACAGGGCTGTTACCCCCAGTGCTATGCAGAATGGGGTTAGGCAGCCTGGGGGTGAAGCAATGCCTGCAGACCAGCTGTACCAATTTTATCCTGTCTCCCACCACCACGACCATAAATGGTGCCGGTGACAATGCTTTCACTGTCTTCACCAGAATGGCGCTGAGATCTGGGCCTAGTTAGAAAATAGCAATTGTTTGGGCAATGAACTAGACTCTGACTCCTATTTGATGAAGATGGGACATAGAAATGTCTATTTTCAGTAGCATTAATAACCAGCCTTCCCCCTGTCTGTAGGCTTACCACTCAACTTTAATGGACTCCGATACCAAGCTAATTGGGAACATGGCGCTGTTACCCATCAGAAGCCAGTTTAAAGGTCCAGCACCTCGTGAAAGTAAGTTTATAATAACCTCTGAAAACCTGTCTGCGTATAGCTCATCATCATCTCATGGTTTGCTCCAGGCCAGCCCTAGCAAGAGTGATGAGAGGAGTCATGGGTTGGAAATGGAGTGCTTTGCAGTTTATAGAGGAGGAGAAAAGTTTTCAAATACTTAAGTTGTGCAAATCATAGGAAATAGTTACGCACAGATAAATATGCACCGTGCTCCAGCTGAATCAGTTGTTTCAGTATTTAAAGCCTACGATTACTATTCTTATGCTTCCTCCTGTGTCTCACTGTGTTCTTCAGTAGGTTTTGAGGAAGACGTGGTGGTATGAACCCTCTGTTGTCAGAGGAAGTGGAGGTTTAGCTACAGAGAACTTAGGCTTTGGGGCTGTGGCTGGAGACACTCGGCTGCTCTGAAGGGTGAGGGTAGGATAGGTAGCACTTTAGGGTAGGGGGCTTCAAAAACTGAAATAAAGTTAAAGGCATCCCAACAGGGTCCACAGGGAGCCTGGTACGGATTCCCCTTCAGCACGTGAAGCAGCACTTCTCAGCCATGATATCCCCCAGTAGTGTGGCAGTTCAGTTTGAGAAAGGAAATATAAAGGAAATATTTCTGGATTTAAGCAGTCTCGATGGTAGCAAAAGCAAGTGAAAATCACAAGTAAGCTTGCTGCTATGTGTTCTTCTCCCCCCCTTTTTTTGAAGAGGACAATGAAATTTGTGTGACTGTGTTGTTATGCTTTCTCTAAAAACATTTTTATGTCCTGAGAAGAGTTTTACGCTGTTAAAACTCGGGTAAGTTACTCAACTGGTAGAAAAGTGGGGAACTGCTGAATTGCTGCCATTTGTGAAGCGAAAAATCATAGCGGCAGGAGAAGCAGGGAGTTAAAGCTGCTAAGAGTAGGAAGCTTAAATGTTATGGTCTGAGCTCACCAGTGTTTCACACGGCAACAACTGTTTTCTCTTACATAGTGCTTTCTTCCACTTTTTGTAAATACCAAGATTTTGCCTTTGCAAGAATCCTTATTGATGTGTATCAGTGAGTAGAAGTTTCAAGCAGATGTAGTATAATGGTGCACTGTTTAACTCTGTGTTTCTTTTTTGTTAGCTAAGGACACAGATATTATAGATGAAGCCATCTACTACTTCAAAGCTAATGTTTTCTTCAAAAATTATGAAATTAAGGTAATTTTTTGAGATACCTTGCATACAGTAGTTCTTTGGAGGGTTGGTGCTGTGAATATATATTTCTTTTCAAAGAAATAATTCTACTAGATAACAAAAACTCCCCTTCCTCCCACTTGATTGTTAATGTTGGGGTAAATGTCATGAATTCCGAGTCCCTCTCTTGTGGGGAAATTGATGGCTAAAATGGCTTGAACTCATTCCCGTTTCAAACTTTTATCAGTTCTGTAAAGTCTCCTTTAATCTAAGAGTGGCTGGGCTCTGTGCTTGCTCTTGTTTTGCAGAACGAGGCTGACAGAACACTGATCTACGTAACCCTCTACATTTCTGAGTGCTTGAAAAAGCTGCAAAAGGTAAGAAAATTTAATTTCTGTGCAGGAGGGAAACTGAGTCTGTTCTGGGGATTGTACTTGGGAAGGGGTTTGCTGATATTCTCCTCCTAGTGGCACAAATAATCCTCTTCACCCCAGTCCCAGCTGTCAGAGCCACAGATATTCTAAGGCTGTAGATCTGCAGCCTTAGCTGCGTGTTGCTGTTTTTGATGAGTTTTTATGTGTTAGAGATTGGTAAAATATTTGGGTCTAACACTCCATCAGCTTTTGTTTATAACTATTAATCCATTGTTTGCCTGGCTCTTCCAGTGTAACTCCAAAGGCCAAGGAGAGAAAGAAATGTACACACTAGGAATCACTAACTTCCCAATCCCTGGGGAGCCTGGCTTTCCGCTTAATGCCATTTACGCCAAACCTGCCAACAAGCAGGAGGAAGGTAAGGCTAATCCAGGACCTCTGAAGGCTTCCTGGGGCTCACACTTTACCAGATGCATTTTTGTGACTGCAACTAGAAAAATTACCTTTAAAACTGAATCTTCTAAATCTGCAGTTCTGTCTTCTGAGGGCAGCAGAAGCTGGATTTTCAGACCTTGGCAGCTCAGTGACTCTCCTGGGTTAATAGGAGTCTGAATCTGCCTTTTGCATCAACTTAATCACTAGCTAAACCCTCTAATGGCGCCCAAGCCAACTGCTGCAGTGGCAGAATAGGAAGCCCACAATAATGGGTAAAGGTAAATGAGAGAAAATGAGTTTGAATGACCCTTTTACTGGTACAAATATCATAAAAATCCCAGCTGTGGCCGTAAATTGAGCAGCCGGCCGACAAGCACCTGCAGATGTGAAAACTCACTTTCTGCTTTAAGCAGTGATCTCTGATGCTTCCCTGTTGAATTCAGTTTGGCTTGGTGCTGCCTCAGTTTACACTTTTTTCCTGTGCTGTGTTTCAGAGGTGATGAGGGCCTACCTGCAGCAGCTGAGGCAAGAAACTGGTCTTCGCCTTTGTGAAAAAGTATTTGATCCTCAAAGTGACAAGCCTAGTAAGGTAAGAGTTCAGTGCGATCAACACAGATTTAATGAGAGGCTTGGCGTGTGTTTTCAGAAATGTGTGGAGAGAAGTGAGATGATGGGGTGAGGGATCAGATGTGGGTAACTTTGACACAAGCTTCCCTGGTTTTACAAGGCTAGTGAAATAGCAGGCTGCAGGTTATCAATAAATTTAATCTGTAATGTGGTAAGACAGCGAATGCCAATTTGGGTTACTTTAAAAGGCAGGGCAGTAATAAGAGGTGTCTGTTTCAACTCTTCAACAGCAGATGTGCAATACTTTGGCTAGGTTTTCGAATAGAAATTCACAGGCACAAGAGATGCTGTTTATCTTCCCGGGTGGTTCTGATTTGATAGCTCCTTTGAAGTAGACCATTTTGCCTCATATCCAGATAAAAAAAAAAAAGCTAATCAATGCATGAATTACCTCCTGACTGTTCATATGTTTCATGTGCAAACGTCACTGCATTTAATATTGAAATCATTTAGGCTAATTTAGTTTCAAAGTCATAGCTTTCTGATGCATCCCTTGTTTATTATTATATTGGAATAAATATATTGGCATAAACAGTAAAAAAAGATACAGAAATAATAGGAAGTAGAAAGTCCTGCTTTAATTCAGAGTCCTATATTATAAATTCATTGGGTCCATTCCTGTCCTCCTATTCTAAATTCCAGTAGAAACCAGTTTGGAAAACTATGTGTAAAACTGGAGCCTTTAACAGTTGTTGTTTGTCAGAAGTTGAATACTTTGAAGACACTATTTTGTTTCTGGGACAGAATCCGCTTTTGCCTATTTTCTGACTTTGTACTTCCTTCTGCAGTGGTGGATCTGCTTTGTGAAGAGACAGTTCATGAACAAGAGTCTGTCGGGTCCTGGGCAGTGAAGAGGCAAAGTAGCAACAACATTAAACATTTCCACAGCAAGGTTTATAAAGTATTTTGCCTTTGTTTTGGATATATTTTGTACCAGGGAATAAATAAGTGCTTAGGAAGAAAAAAAACCAAACACAAACCAGTCAATGAGGGGTAGAGGGAGGGAGAGCGAAAAGGTAATTTGTGGAATCATGTTATTAAGCTGGTGCTTAATAAGTGATTTCTAACACGCTGCTTCAGATGCAAGCTGCTTTATTATCAGTGGCTACAGCTAGCGTTTAAAACAGGGCTTGTATTTAAGAGAAGAAATGGGCTTGCCTGTGGGGCAGGGGCTGTGTGATTTCTCTACTGGCTAGAGGCTCATTATCGTGTGTCCTTGGAAAACGTACCTCTCACGCTGTTTTGTCAAGTGCAGTGATTTTTACGTTCTTTTCAATAAATTTAGCTTGTAATTAATTTTGTAACTGCTTTGTGTCTTACGGATATCCTTCAAAGAAATCAGAGTTCTGGTTTTTGTGAAAAGACCATCGTTGTTGTGTAACCGTTATCGGTAGGAAGTGAATCATTCCTACTGAGAACAGGGGATTAATACAGGGGCTTTAGGTAGTTATTTAGGTCTGCCCTCGCAGAGCAGCACTCCCTTGTACTAAAATCCCTTCAAAGGGTAATGCAGGCAGGTTACGTACAGCTTGGTCTGAGGCTGCCTTTGCGATGGCAGATTCAGTCAAACAGGACCATCACCCAATACTGGCAAAAATTGTGACTGTTTGGATCAGTCAGATGGCTTCTTGGAGAACCGCAAACCCAAGGTTGGTTTATTCCAAGTTGTCCCTTTCCTTCGTGGCGATACTTGTTTCGCTGTCACCATACAGCACCAACACAATTCTTGTGTTACTTGATCTGAAGTCTAGTGCCAGTAGTGTTTTGCTGCTTGGCGTGTTTGTTGGCCGAGAGGTGTGTTCCTCTCCAGACAGCAGTGATGGCGTGTTCAAACTGAAAGCTCCCACTGATTTGATTTGTAGCAATAGGATAGCCATGTTTTGCATTCTGCTTGTAATAAAGGGGGGAAAAAGAAGTTTGATTCCGCTATCCTTTCAGTCTATGCCTTGTGGTTAACAGTGGCCCTAGTGAGGTGTTTCACCTGGTTGTGGCCCAGAAGAAATGTAGGTTTTGAAGGGTCTTTCTCCTCAGTTACCTATTTTATAGGTAGGAGCTTTGTTATCTCTGATACCTCTGTCACATATAGCTGCTGCAACCATCAGATAATAAAGTCTCAGGAGAAAAAGGACCAGATTCAAGAGCTGTGCAGGCACAGGGACTGTGTCTGTTCCATATAACGATACCGAGAATGGACGCCCGCGCCCTGTGTAACACCCATCGCCTCCCTGAGGCGGCGCTGCTCGCCCCTCCCGCCCCGCCACTGCGCAGGCGCGAGGCCGCCGGGGGCCTC
>WEKW01031040.1:293283-320699 GCA_013389905.1 Sula dactylatra
TTGTTGTTGTTTTGTTTTGTTTAATCCGGGTATAAACGGACTTGGGTGTTCTAAGCAGGTCACTTTTGGATGATGTTAACTGCATGGTTAGGTCCATGGGGAGCTTCGTATTATCATACTTTTGTCATATTTATTTAAATCTTGTTGATCTTAACAGCAGTCTCAAGTAAATAGTGAGTTGTCAAGAGTGTGGTTGGAGTATTAATAACTCAGTACTGGAATTGGACAAAAATCTTAGATTAGGTGTACTTAGTCTTAGGTTTTTTTTTTAGTACCTGCCCATAAGTAAAAGTGAAGAAGTCCGTTATCTGTAGAATCTATATGTTAAAATAAAAAGAGTCACTTTCTCAACTGCAATTTGTATTTGCTTATCATAGTGTCACTTGTTTGGGGTCTGAGTGCTACAAAGTGCAAATAATTGAGGAGGGGTGAGTGCCTGTAGTGCTAACTCACAAACGGAAATGTTTTTCTTTTTATATCATCAGGTCTCATCGAATGTTACCTAGCATCCAACAGTATCCGTGAAGCTATGGTTATGGCAAATAATGTGTATAAAACTCTGGGAGCAAATGCACAGACACTCACTCTGTTAGCAACAGTCTGTCTTGAAGACCCAGTCACGCAAGAAAAAGCAAAAACATTATTAGACAAAGCGCTAACGCAAAGACCTGATTACATTAAAGCTGTGGTAAAGAAAGCAGAACTTCTTAGTAAGTTCCTTTTTTTCTTTTTTTTCCCCATGTCGATTTCTTTAAAGCATACTGTTTTACATGGAAGAGTGTTCTTCAGCCTCATCAATGTGAAGAATGTAACAGTGATGTTACAGCCCAGGGATTTATCAGTTCTATCCTGAAGGGAAAATCACAGGAATTAATTGCATCTAGCAACTGATACTACACCAGCAGTTAAAACAATTGCAAACAAAATGTTTTGACTTCAAAGTATATGTAATTGTGAGTGTGGCAGTTATTGCAACAAAAAGCCATTGTTTAGAGTTAATCTTGCAAAAAGTATATCACTGCTATCCCCTGTGCTGCCAGTTCTGAAGGAAGGAAAAGCCTTGCATTGTGACGATTCTTTGTGTACTCTCTGGCTTTTTATAGATTTATCTAAACTATTAATTAAAACTGTAGTTTTGCATATAAACAGGTAGAGAACAAAAATATGAAGATGGAATTGCTTTGCTGAGGAATGCACTGGCTAATCAGAGTGACTGTGTTCTGCACCGGATACTGGGAGACTTTCTGGTGGCTGTCAATGAATATCAGGAAGCAATGGACCAGTACAGTATTGCCCTGAGGTAAAGCAGAGATTCTGAGGTTGCAGTATATTTGTAAGAATCAATAATCACCTTGACTAAGTAAAAAGTTGAGCCACTAATTGATTAGGATGTGCATCAGAGGTAGCTTTATATCATTCTCCCTTCAAACAAACAAAAACGTAAGATGACATCCTGTCAATGAATTAGTTGGTCATAAGGCTTTGGATGAGAAGTGCAAAATTTAGGCACTGCGTTAAAGCTAAACATGTCACTGGGCACGTGATTCCTTCACTAACGACAGGATTAAGGCATGGATTTATTTGTGGTTATTAAAAGTGCCTGACTAATAATAATAAAGATCATTCCTTTAGACTAGAAGGTGCTATATAAAAATGAGCTATTAAGTAAACTTAAATAGTATGAATCAATTTAACATAACCTAAATGTTATTTTAGGGTGTTAGCATGTTAAATGCTACCATGTTTTGATTTCAACAAGTTAAATTTACCTTAAATCTAGCACGTTATGGCCACTATAAACTTACATAGCTTAAAGGGGTCAGCTGTTTTTTGCTTGCATATGCCATATTTAGTCATAGTAATTTAAAATTTTACTGCTTTCTTCTTACTTTGTATTTAGTATTGTCTGGAAGAGTTGACTAAGTTTTCTGCAAGAGTGTGATGTTTAGATAAGTGCATTTATATAAAGATTTAATACTCAGTGGTACGGTCAGCCTGAGGTGAAGTTGCGTTATCTACTAAACTAAAATCCTTGATGTTAAACAGGAAGTGCAGACAACAAGATGAGACTTTTTTTTTTTACTTTACAATAACGTCACAAATATAAGGGAAAAAAAAAGTTTTAGGACAATGCTTTCTTTTTCCTTGCTTTTCTCAGTTTGGATCCAAATGATCAGAAGTCACTAGAAGGAATGCAGAAAATGGAAAAAGAGGAAAGTCCAACAGATGCGACCCAGGAAGAAGATGTGGATGATATGGAGGGAAGTGGAGAAGAGGGGGACTTGGAAGGCAGTGACAGTGAAGCAGCCCAGTGGGCAGATCAAGAACAGTGGTTTGGCATGCAGTAGTGGCCTCTCATCCTGCTGCTTGTTTCGGCACTTGAACTAAGGCCGTTCTTTGAAGAACATAAACTATGATTTTTGTGGTAACAAAGGACTTTTTTTTTTTTTTTAATAGACTCTGAAACCATTTAACAGTTCTATGCATCTCAATACCATGAAGGTTCTTGATGCTTCTTATTTATTAAGTATAAGGGACTAACTGTATTGGAGGTTATTTGCAACTTTCATTTCAAAAAATTCCTGCTAAAACTAAAAGCATTAGAATCTGAAGCGTGTAATAAGTGTGTAATAAGCCTCTTGTTTATGATGAAAACAATGTCTAAATTCTGTCCAGGCCTAAGTGTGCTCAGTCAGTCTGTAAATACAGTGGTTTGTACTCCTTTGTGGAAAAGGTCTTACTCTCTTGTTTGTCTGCTACCATTTGGGCTCGCACTCCTGTTGAGGTCTGGAGGAGTTTCTTGGCTGTGGCTGAAAGCAGCACTTTTCTCTTGCTGTGTTTGTTGAATTAATTTGTCTTTTTATAAGGCATTACATGTGCTGTAAAGGAGAAGTTTGGTACAGTAGGCAACTTTGACTTACAGGACACTTTTGTAGCTGACTGATTTCTATGTGTACAGAATTGAGCCAGTGTTGGAGAATTAGTCATTTCCTCAATCCTTACTAAACCCTGTAATCACTTAAAGTCTGCACATGAGCATTTATTTTTAAATGCAGTTTAGTTTTACTTCAGTATGTTACTAAAAGGTTTTACAGCGGTGACTCAAAGCACTTCACGTTCTGTATACAGCACTGACATTTAAAATGATATAAAAAGAATTCATGCCTCTTCACTTGCGTTGCTGTAGAAATGTTAAATTATGCAAATACACATATTGTCTTGGTTTTGCCATGTTTGTATACTTCATGTTTTTGTCAGGTAATATTTGGATTCATGTGTTTTCCCTCACCTTTTGAAGCAAAGTTGCATTGCTTCATGTACAAATTCTCAACATCAGTGTTTCAAGGGTGAGCTTGCTTGTGTAATCGTAGAATCTGTTCGAGTTCTATGGGCTTGATGTGTGGGAAGAGGAATTACTTCTTGCTCTTATTTTTCTTACTGTTCTGATTTCCTTACTCTTTACTAAAACATGTATTTTTATCTTTATATTGGCAATTTGATTCCTTTTGTATTTATTCAGTTACCACAGGTATGGTGGAGCACACAGACTGTTGGTGGAGCACACAGACTGTTGTTTTGGTTTTTTTTTTTTTTTTACAAAGCTAAAAAATAGGTTTGAGTATCAATTGGAGGAAAAATGGGTACTTGATAAAAATACATGACATGGAAAACAAGCTTCACCCTAGCTGCAGATGTATAATGCAGATAAGGGTAAAATATCTCTCCCTCTGTGATGTGCGTTACATCAATTAGAAAAATGCACAACAAAAAGAATAAGCAGATTACTTCTATTATAGTCTATTTTGGAAATATTTCGGTATGTCACATCTTATGAAAAAGGAGTCTAATAGTTTATCCATTTAAAAAAAGAAAACAGCTGGGTATCTGTTCTCTCTGGAATTTTGTGGGCTTTAGACTTTCCAAAATATCAAATTAAATTAAATTATGGTCATTTGAAGGGTATACGGGAAGAACAGAAAAGCGTATGCTGCTGTCTTGGTGGTGGAATTGGCATAAGCTGTTCCTGCTGTTTCATTAAACAAATACAGCAAATGGCTGTATTTCAGTTAGAGCAAACATTTTGTTAATTGCTTTCTGGTGGATGAGAGACCTGATCCTGTTCATCTTTTATGAAGAATCTGTTTATACCATTGCTGTGTGGTGCAGTGAATAGATTTCAGCTCACTGAATGTCTTTCATAACAGAAAGAATTACACATGTACAAGCAAAATCAAAGCATTCCTTCTTAAACAAACAAACAAACAAACAAACAAACAAAAAAAAAAAAAAAAAAAAAAAAAAAACCCGCACCTGCTTTGTTTTCTCCCCGCACCTGAGCATTCATCAGATTGTGTTCTGCATCTGGAAGTTGGGTAGTAGCTTCATTAGCTTTCTAGTTGTATTCCAAACCTCTGTTGTGGGTGAAAGAATGGAGTTCTTGATGTTAATAAACTGAAGAAAGGACGCGTTCAATTTTGATGAGAGAAGTATATGAGGTATGTGATGTATATTTTGCAAGCTGCTCAGCCATTTTATTCTAATGACTCTTTTAAATACGTCATTAATTGCAGATGGAAACCACTGGCCTTATGCATTTCTCTGAAACATTTACATATAACAGGAAATCAAAGAACTGCAGTTTTACTAAAACCATTCTGTGGTATATTTGTAGATAATCTTTATCAAGATTATTATCATATATCTTTTCAGAACAGACAGGAAACTAAAACTACAAGATGAGTGTGCTGTAAAGAAAACATCAGTGTGGTCACGTGTGGTTTTAGGAATCAAGTCCAGGTACACCTACGAACACCTTAAGATAGCTGTCAAAATAGAGTTGTGTCCTTGCTGCTTCGTTTTTCTGAGAGCTTGGCTCTTTATTGAAAGTGAAAAGTTCAGTCAGATCTGGCAAATAATACCTCTGTAAGTACCTGATGTACTGGGGTTATGTAGCTTCTCTATAGGCTTTGCTTATAGTTGTGCAATGAGTGAGTAAAGAGCTTTAAGATGCCATACATGTTGAGTGCATTTGGGATTATATAGATTGATATATTTAGCACTAGCTTGAGAATTCTAGAGGGATTCTTCATGCCTATTAATGAGCCTTCATTAGTGCTCTAATTTTAGAATGGGATCTCTGGTTTTGCAGAGATCTTGTACTCTCAGTTACTGGTATTCTAGTTCAGGGAATATAACAATTAGCCCATAATAAGCCGCTGACCTCATTCTGCCCCTTAATCATGTGCTGTGCACCCTAGAAGAAAAGATCATAAAGCTCAAAACTGGAGTTCAGGCTGCATCAAATCCGTGAGGTAAGCTCTCCAAAGTGAAGCAATTTGTAGGTGAGGCAAGAGAGCCGCTGTCATCCAGTTGTATTGTCCAGCACCAGCATGTCTGCAATCACCTAGTCCCAGGGGCAGGGTGAGGATGGAGTGCCTGTGTTTGCTTGAAATCCTTGGCTTTACAGATGTCATTAGTAAGTTTTAAATTTTTCCTGCTTTGTGGTAGGAAGGACAGAAGTGATACAAAGGGACAGAATTTCTTCAAACCTTACATAGACTTTGATAATGGCTAAAAGTCTTAATTTACCAGAGGCTAAAAGCAGCCCACATTCACAATGTGGCTAGGAATTATCTAAATAATGCATGGTGTGTAGCGAGATATTTGCCCATGCTTTTTTCTGTAATGTGCTGATAACACATGAAATACTGGCAGTATTTCTGATTCTGATTTCCAGATCTTGGGAATCCAAGAAATGCAGAGATAATAGAAGGAACTGAGGACTGCTGGCCAATATAAATTTTCTGTCTAATTTGAGGTGCTTCTTCGTTTTCTGTTACTGGTGATTATAGAGAGACTTCTGATGAACCAGGACTTTCAACCTTCCCCTTCAATAACTGTCTTCCTCATTAGGACTGTTGTTGTGTGGTGATTCTTCCCTCCTTGCTTTTCAGGAGCTCAGTGATGTGGAAACTGATCCATCCAGTGCAGGAGGGAGGATTTTTTACGCAGCAAACCTTATTTCCTCACTTAAATCTCAGTGGTAAGGAATACTCAAAGGCTGTGGCTGCCACTGTAATTTCAAGTTATGCAAATATACCATAATGAAATATCTTTTAAAAAACATAAAAATTAGGGCAGTCTCCAGGGGTCTTAAATCTAGTGACCTTAGGTGGGCTTAAACTCAGTATAAACCTATGATTTCAAACTAAATAGCCTTAGGTAGGGCTTAAAGTAGCCTATTCTAGATCATGTGTATTCAGTACTGCCCATCAGTAAATTGATACAACTTGAGTGCCCAGCAGAACTCAAGTACATTGCAGTCGATTTTGCAGTAGTTTCTTCATGGAAACGCTCCAGCGTGGGCCCAAAGAATGATTCCCCCTCCCATTACGTTCCTGCACTGCCAGGGTGACAGTCTGAAAAGTAATCCTGTGAATTGATGCCTGAACCTACCTCCAGAATATCCCTACTCCTCTCCCATCCATCTTTTCCTTTTTAACTCTGCAAACCCGTTTCCTGCTTTTTTTTTTAAATTTTCTTTTTTTATATCCTTTATCTGTTCGCTTCATAGCCCTGTGAAAGGTTAGTTGATTTAAGCATGTTGAGAAGCGGGGGCAAGAACTGTAAAGCTGTTGTTGAATTGCTGGAGCTGTGCCCTAAGGCCTTGGTGGTAATTAACATGTTTGTGTCGGTCCAGTAACCAGATGTCGGAGGGAAGAGTAACAGGGCAGGAGGAATGCTGGCCTGGAAAGGGGAAGAAGGGGGCTGCTGCTGCAATTCCTGCAGCATTCCTAGGACTGGCAGGCTGGTCAAGATGTCAGCTGGAAGCTGGCCAGGAGGAGGCAGGGAGATGCCTTGTGCTGGGTATTTGGGTGGGGGAAAAAAGTTTTTCTGGTGCAAACACAGCTCAGGGAAGAGTAAAGCATTAATGTGGGGAACTTCTGTGTAACAATATGTACATTAAGTGAAGCCCTTTGGCTCGTCCATGTCTATCACTGTTGATGACAACAACAAAATAGAAAGAGTAATCTATGTTTTCAATTACTGTCTTGAGCCTTGAGGTTACTTTGTGAACCTCCATGGTTGTGCAGTGCTAGGTATGGAATCTGCAGGGGAAGCCTCCACTGCGGTTTACACTGTAAAAGCCTCCCTTTCAAATAGCTTCCCCAGAAAGGACAAGGACTTTGTAAGTTTGGAGATCAAATTCCTTTTCCTTCTTTATCATCCCATGAAAACACCGATGCATGCAAATGGGGATCTAACAAGAGCAGTACAGTTTCTGACTTATGAATTTTCAAAGGGATTGAATTTTCTACAGCTGGCCTGACACAAACAGTACCATTTCTTAAAGGACAACAGATGCCATCTACTGAACCGTCTGCCCTGCGGCATCTGTTTGACCAGAGCATGGTGTGGCAGGGAACACTGACCTTGCAGTCTGAACAGTTGCCTGTGGACACTTCAGCTATCTTTTTTTCAGCTGTCAGCTGTGCGTTCCAGAGCACTGTCAGCCTTGTCTAGAGGACAAAGGGGGGGGGAAGAATCCCATGTCCTGAGACTTGGACTTGATATAAATTTCTTAAATATTTACAGAGAACAAAAAGTCCAATTAAATTGAAGTGGCTGCATGGGCAGGCAGCAGCAGCACACTCTGCTTAGCTAATGGAGGATTTGGTGATTTGGAACATCTCCCGCTTGGGCTTCCTGGGCTGGGAGAGTTTAACGGCTGGCAGAAGTGAGCTACGTATGTTGGCAGTTGATCTGGCAGCACAAAAGGGCCTGTTCCCGTGCTGCAGAGGCGATGCGTTGCCCTGTGCTTTGCTGTAAAGGCTGTTAAGATGCCAGCTCTTTCCTGGAACTTATTTAACTATTTAAAAATTCCCTGAATTTTTGTTGTTCCTGGTTTTTTCCTAATGTTTAGTGTATAGTATATTATTCCTTGACGTGCAGTATGACTTGATGAGCTGAACCTGGTAACTTGGCCTCATCCTCTTGGAATACTAAGTAGTTTTCCAGGAAACTTAAGCATGATGACTTCAGCAGAGCAAGAACAGCAACCTGTGGGTATGCCTCTTCCTTAGACTGGTCTGCGTAAGTTGCCATCCACGTGGTTCTTGAGACAAATGTTTGCCTGTCGGGAAGCCAGTAAAAAGCTGCAATCTGTGACCAAGGAGCTTTTTTTGCCTTGTAAAACTTGACGGGGTCCCAGTTAGCCAGTGATGGAGTGGGAGGATGGAGTAACATCAGTTTCTGATTTTCCTGCTGAGGTCCATAGTGAAAATGAGATGGAGGCAATGTTTGTATGGATTGAATTGTCTGGGTCAATCTGGTAGTCCCACGTGGCCTGGAATGCAGGCATCTGTTTAACTAACAAGGGGAAAGTTTGGCATTGCTCAAAAAAACCCAGTAATTCTTGTATTAGCCTAAGTTCTAGCTGGCCTGGGTAACTACTGGATCCTGGCGTGGCTGCTGGCTGTTACAAGGGGAGGAATAGGGTGTGGAGACAGGCTTTAACATCTCAGCTCACCAGCACAGCTTTTAATAGGTAGGAAAGGAGGTGGCTCCAGCTAACCTCTAGGTGTTTGTTCTGCAGAGGATAATGGCACAATGAAACTTGGCCAATTTGATAAGGCTGGGGGATTCTGTCAAGTGTTTGGTCTCCTTTTGGAAATACGGGGCTCTGAGAAGTTTTAAGGACCTTCCACCCAGTAATGCTCCAGCCCTGGAGATTTTGAGTTTTTGCAAAAGGGGTTTAACCCTTCCTGTGCTGTGCTTTGATTTTTGCTGTTGTTACTGCTGCCTCAATTGCCTAAAAAGGGTGATTAGGAAACAGATTGGTTTCATCTCCTTTTGTGCTGTGATTTACCATCCATGCCATGAATTCAGAGGCTTTACGTGGTGGAAGGAAGAACATCAATCATCTGGCCTTAAATAGGTGTAGCGACTTTTACAGCTTGCTTGAGGGATTCCTTGGGTAGGACACTGGGCTGCTGGGCGTGCAGCCATGGCACGAAGGGAAGCGTTGCCTATCGGAGGCAGGAATTGGCCATTCCTCTCCCCTGCCCTGAGGGGAGGGGAAAGCCTACGGCCTGCTCCTAACCCTAGTCTAGTCCCAGTGCCAACCCAGAGAGGACTGCCTTTCCACTGGGCTGTTAGCAACAGGTAAAAGAGGAACCGAGTAACTTGGTGAGATGGTGCCAGCGGGGCTTTCAATGAGATGAAAGCATCTTGGTGAGGACTTCAAAAGCCAACGACTGCTGTGTAGCTGGTGAGGGCAGCTCTTAATCCCATTAGGCTTTAAGATCAGAGCATCAGCAGCTCCATTTTGTGAAAGGTCGGATGTTGTTAGTCTTTCAAAGTACATCTGTCAGATAAAAGCCCTTCTGTTTTAGGTAGAGGCCTCTGTAATGAGCACGTGGAACCTGATGAGCTGTAGGGAAGAGCTAAATGCTGAGCTGGTCTCACCAGGGCAGCTCTGAGTAGTCATGGAAAAGGGACTTCAGGAGTCAGAGCAATTTCCAAGAAGAAGAGAGAGAAGTATCCTGGGAAGTCGGTGTGCTCCAGGGTCAGCGTCAACTTGAGAAAGGAATTCAGGACTTCGGTTTTAGGTGCTTGAATTTCACTTCAACACCTTTATTAGCTCTGTCCTTCAACCCAGACTAAGGGAATGAGCGCCTTGTTCCTTGCTGCAGTAAGCAGGCACGGGCAGCAGTAGCCTTTCTCTGGTTTAGTTACATGTGCTGCTGTAGATTGGAGCTGTGCAGTGCACACATCTCTTCTTTAGGCTAGTTTTAGCATGTTGCATACAGCTTTTTGCTGTTTTATTGCGGAATCCAGTTGACACAATGCTGGGATGTGGGTAGAAATGTCGGCGGTGCTGTTTGGGGAGGTTCTGTAACATTGGAAGGCGGAGAACTTGTTAAAGCAGGCTCTGGGTGCTTTGGAAACTTGGCCTTGGTTTCTGACAGGCCACCTGTGGTTTGCGTGCCTCATCTGACAGACTGGAGATTGAGTCAATGCTATAGCGATTTCCTTTTGGTTTTCTTTTTGATTATGAGAGGTTTGGGAGCTGTGAGCAAGAGCGGTGTGGGGTTTGGAAAGCAGCTTGTCATGGGTCTGTATTCTCCAGTTGGGGCTGAGGCTTCCAGCAGCTGATGGCTGGTTTGTGAGCACGGGGGGGTGGCTGTGGTTTGGATTCTTGTGCTATCAGTTCACTGAAGGGATAAAGCCCCTCAGTGGGATGACCGGGGAAGCTGACAGTGCCCACAAACCAGAGGCTCAGATTATATAACGGTACAGGATTTGGTACCCGTAACTTATGGCCAGAGGTGAACTGTGTCTGCAGCAAGGCAGCCACTACAAAACAGGACTGGAATTGCTGGTCGCAGCATGGTGAGATGATGAATATTTGGCAGGAGGCCCTGGAAAGCTGAAGAGCTCCACCGTGAATAGTTGTTGGCATGGCAGACCGGAGTCAGCCTGGCTACGGATAGGGATGTGGTTCTTCCAGGAAGGGAAAGGACACACATTTGATGAGTTAAGGGGTGGTGGGAGGTTTCCTGCCCATGGTTTGCCTGGTGCAGGTCAGTCTTGTACCTAAACTGAAGGTCTGCATTAGTGCCTATATCGTGGCGAAGGGCAGCAACAGGAGAAACTTCTTTTAAGTTATGACTTCTGTCTGGGGTGTCCTGCCTCGCTGCATGTGGGGCAGTAGCAAGCGCAAGATCAAAACGCTCCGTGTTTTGCAATCACGGTGCGCTGGAGCTGCGTGACTTGGTTATGAAGGCATGGGCTGGGTGCAACTTGATTGTTGTTAGCCGCTGATGTTATCTTACCCTGGCAGTAAAGCGGTGTTCCTTGCCTGCCTCTGTAGGAAAAATTGACTCTGCCACCTGCATAAATAGCAGGGGGTTTGTAGCAGCCTGGACTTCGCAAGTTTTGGGTGTCTGTTTCTGAACTTTATTTCATGTAATTATGGTAGCCTCTTTGCCTCAAAGAGAGGCTGAGTGGGATACACCAAGCGGTTCTTGGAGGCTGGCCACCATTCAGAGTCACTCTCGGGGTCTGCAGGGACATGGACAGTCCCTTTGGTGCTGAAATGACATGTGAAGGGCAGCTCACACCACATGTGCTGAAAGCTCCCTCACTCTCAGCTGATTTCCTCAGGCTCCTGAGCCTACATATGTAAAATTGGCCTAAAAGTCCTTTCCTTTGCCATGCCTGAAGAGCCAGACTGGTAAATTTTACTTCTTCTCTTAAAGTTGGTGATGTCAGCAAAACCCTGTGTCTGGCTTATGTGCAAACACTGATTCCAGTGGAGGGGTCCAGGTGGTCCTATCACGCTGCACGTTCCCTGCCAGCAGCTCCAGTAGGGGGAACAGGGTAACTCTTACAGCTTCAGTTATAAGGGGATAATCTGTATAAGATTCAGTCCCCACTGTCTTTATTTGCACAAATGACAGGCAAATAGCCTGAGCCTGCTAAACTGAAGTCCGACAGCTTCTCTGCACTTCTGTGTGGTTAAATTGTTGGGGTGAAATATTTTAGAAGAATCCTTTGGGTACTCTGAGCTCTGCAGGCTGAGCAGAGGGTGGATTGCTGGTCTGTCTTCTACTGTCCTGTGAATTCTCCTGTGGCTTTTTCTAGCTGAGACTGCAAAGAGAATTTGCCATCTCCTCCCCCAGAGGCTTTTCTCCTTTCTTGCCCACCCTCCTGGGGGTGGATGCAGGTGCTCATCGCACACAAATTCACCTCAGCATAAAAATAGGGCTATTTTCTGCCCTCTGTATTTAGAGTTTGATGTAGTGTGTCTATAATGCCTAATAACTTGAGCTGTTTTCTTCTCTGTGGCTGTCAGTGGGCTTGTCCATGCAATGCTTTAGAGCAGCGGTTTGCAGTGAGAGGAGGAGGAGGAGGAGGGGGAGGATGAAGCTGTTTATCTCAGCATCTCTTACCACATACTCCTGCATTCAAGTACCTGGCAACCCACTGAGCATCACGTTTTCTTCATATGGCTGTACGCCCAAGTGCCGCCGGCAGTTCATTTGGGTGACTAGTTGTGAGTTAATCTTGCAGATCATAATTAAAAAAAAATGTTTAAAAGTAAGTTCAGAGTTTGGGTTGTTTGCTCACCAGTGAGGCGCTCTCTGAGCGCAGAAATGCTGAAACCAGCTGTGGAATGTAACTTGCTGTGACAACAATGCAGACAGAGCAAGAGTTGTCTTCTGAATAATGACTTCATTGCATCACTAATCTTTACATTTGGTACCAGTGCTGGTGGCATGTATTTCTGCAAGTTGACAGAAGAAATGGGCAGCAGGAGTAACTTTCACACCGATGTGTCGGTGCAGCAGGTGAGGGTGTAGGTCTGAGAGACTGGACTTCAGCTGCCTGCCATTGAAAGAAGTAAGCCTTGTTTTCTTCTTGCTGTGTCCTAAGTAAAGCAAGGCTAGAGGTTATGACAAGGGAGGAGGTGCTAACGGGGCAGTTTCTTCCACTATAACAAATAACTAATCATTTAGCTCAGGTGTCTGTGTAAAGTGCTAACAAGACATCTGCTGCTGCCCTTGGCTGCTTGCTGTGCCTACACTGCCTGCAGAGGACCAGCTCGAAAGGCTTGCTGGTGACAGCGCTGGTGGTGTGTGCTGAAGAGAGGCTATAAATGAGGTGGTGGGAAGAGCTGCTGTGGTAGATAACAGCCAAGTGCTGAACTCAGTTCTGACAGCTTCAGCCCCGAGGTTAGGAGCAGAGCTCAGCTTGCTTAGAACAACACTACCATAGTAGGAAGCAGGCATCAGCATCTCAGCCCTATGTATTAATGCATACTCCACCATTTTACAGTTCAACTGAACAATGGAATTCAGCCCTAGTATTTTTAAACCTCACACGGTTGTGCTTGAAGGATCTCAGACATGTCACCTCATTTGGATAATGCTGTTTGCTAGCAGTGTGCTGGTATCACAGGTCGGAGGTTAAGAGGCATTACATTTACATTGAAACACATTACTGAAGTTGCATACTTGGAGAGGCTTCCCGTTCTCTTACTCCAGACAAAGCTTAGTTTATGGGCTGTGGAGCAGAGCATTACAGGACACTTGGCAAATCCAGCTTTTACCCTTGGAGTGCTTTGGTCTTGTCTCATGCTTAACACAGACTCCTGCCCTGCGAGCTTGTCGCAGGAGCTGACTGCTGGCAGAACAGCCTGTTTTGTGGGACAGAATAAGCCATGACTGCCAGGAGCACTCCCAGCAGGCTGATCCTGGGGTGTGTGCTACAGCAAACATCTGGTTAATCTTCCTTTTGCCTATGGAAGGGGGAAGAGACCAGCAGCTCTGTCAGGTGGGGGCAATTTAGAGAATAGAAAAGGACAAAAAAAATAAAGATGTAGTTGGGAAAGAAATGTTTATTTTAAGTTTCTCAGAGGGATTTTACAAACAATGGAGCATTTTAAAAAAACTGAGTGATGAAAGTACTTGACAGTGTCCCTTACACACACACAAGCCCCTGGACGGAGGAAATCACACCAGCGAGGAGGTCAATACTGCTGGAAGAGCAGCTGGCATCTGCATAGTTCTAGGAGGAAAGAGTGCAATGGTGTTGGTGCTAACAAGTGTCATCCTGGCATTAATATAAGAAAGCACTGAAGTACGTACGCATGTACCTGCGGAAAACAAAGTGCATAAAATAACACACAAAGTATGTATTGTAGAATAAATTTATTTACCTGATACAAATGAAACTAGGTGTGATGCTTCTTACTGTCAGCATGTAGACAATTGATCTTATTTACAAATTGTAAAGGTCACACATGCAGGTGTGGTAACTGGCTATAGTCGGTTGTTGCTTTTTAAATAAATGCATCACAATATTTTGTATTGCACCAACATCTGTCTTACTGCCTTAGATTTAAATAACTTACATTACAGTGCAAAAGAGGTTGATTTGCACACATGATAAAAAAAAATCCAAAGTTATGAACTGGAGGCTTACGGTTTAACATTCATCTGTTATCTTTTCAATGAATTTTATAAATAGGATAGCATTGTACATAAGCTGTTAAAGAGTAGAATGTTTGGATGATACAATACAGAGAAAGATTTGTCTACAACCGAAGGCATGCATTATTTTGATATTGTACATTTTATAAACTGGCATTTTACATACAGAAATATGGAAAACTGGCTGACAGCTCCACAATTCTTGTTCAAGGACAAACTCTTCTCCATGCAGCACAGAAACCAAACTTCTCTGGAGAGAGTTTCCAATTCGGTAAGCTATATTGCACGTTTGTACATCTGTATAATGAAGTCCTAATGGTACCACACATTTCTTCCACAGAGAACACAATGAGTTTTGTTTTAGGGAAAGCAAAGAATCTTTACACATGATACATGCAGAAGTTTTGGTAGATGTGTTGCTAAAAACACATGCACGCAACAAAACAACCTTACATTTCTGCAAAATTGTTTAGGAAGCGATTACTCCAGTATTGCTGAAAAGGAAAGAAAGAAAAGGCATCAGTTAATGAAAGGATGAATGCTAAGTATCATTATACAAGCAAGACCAAGATCAACAGTGACAGAAGAAGAATGTTAAGTTGGATAACTGGCTGCTCTGTCATTGAAGGGACACTCTCAGGTTACTTTGTTCTTAAAGCCTAGAACCCTCTGGGTTACGGCTCAGCTCTTAGTGCAGCAGAGCTCCCTTTATTGTCAGCAGAGCCAGCACTTCCTCCAGAAGACTGCAGTGAAAAAGAATTAAGATGTCTTCAGATAGGTTTTGCCTTTCTCTGCCTGAGTAGTGGCAATAGACAAGTTTCGCTTACTTGTCATTTTTAAAGTTCTGTGCTACACAGTTTGAGCTCAAGTTTTTAAGAACTTCAAGGGTGTTTTTCTAATCGAGGCATTTATATTGCAAGTTTGGCCTCAAAGTGACCTAACAATGTCCCTTTTCCAAGTTATGCAGCTTATTCTGGGAAGCAGTAGGAAAGCTTTGAAGAAGTCATTAAACTACACAGATTAACACGTAGGCAAAGGGTAGAGTACAACATAATAAAGCTACTCCTGTACTTTACCCCTAAATTACAGCATAAGGTTAGCCTCGCATCTAGGAGAGAAGAACAGTGTACTCTGACTCCCTAGAACTTGATGGTGGCTCTTCAAAACACTGCTTCAACACTATAAAATTTAGGCTCTCCTGCTAAGATTTGAAAATGCATATTAATGTAATTAAGGATGTAATTAGCAGAGATTAGGGAAACAGTTAATGGTTAGAAGTGCAAAAAAGTAAACAAGACAGGTGCAAGACACAGACAACTTTCTAAGTTTTACCTCCCTTCATCTCAGTGAATTCAACCATCTTTAAGCTGTTTACCATGTATGCTTTGCACATCGGCTGTGTTCTTGGAACAGTGACAGAAGACTGCTGTACTGCATTTTATCATCAGATTAAAAACTTCTTTTCTACTATTGGCCTTCTCCAAAACAGTCTCCCTACAAGCACAAGCCTTGTAGCATTCTGGTGGACTGACATATATTTTCCTGCAGCCTCTTTCATGCTTTATTTGCAGTAATACTTTGGGAAACCAAGTATGAACTATTTTTATTGCTTGGATGCCAGCAAAAAGGAGCAGCTCGTTGTGTAGCTCACAAACAGTACTGAGTGACTCACATTTGAAAGCAGAGAGGGCCTGAGGCACTACGAAGATAAAAGCCCCTGTCTAAATATTTGACATATGACGGCAGCTGCCTGACCATTTTCTTTGCTCTGATTTGGGCCAGGCTACAGAACACCAAATTCAGCAGCAGCTGCTCTTGTACCAAACCCCACTGCTTTCCCAGCATAAGCTGATATCCTTCCTGCTGTTCCTAGCATAAGGTAGCATCAACCACCTACTTGATACTAGTCTTGCACACCTCCCTCACACTAGAAAATAAGTAGCAATATGTGAGGACACTAAGGAATCCAGAAAGCAGCAGAGAAAAAAAGCTCAGTGAGATGAGAGCAAAAGGAAACAAAAAATATGAAGTTATTTTCTAAAAATGGGGTGGGAGATAAAGCCTGGGTAACTTTCAAGTTACTTCTTTTTAAATAAGTGCTTCCATTTATATATTCACAGGGCTAAGACATTAAAAAGAGGAGCTACCTATTTCTATCCCCAGATGACCCTAGTACAGTGTGGAGGCTGGAGAGGAAGTATGTAAGGAACAAAGAAATTAAGCACAAGTTTCAACTTTGAGATGTTGGCAAGTAAAGCCTACTCTAAATTGAAAATTCTCCCATTCTTGGCTTCTCTAGATGGAAGGACCAATAGCTAAAGAATGAGGATCTACACAGTTAAGGATAAGCATTTTAGTTAACATGTTTTCTTGCAGTTCATTACTAACCTTGCACTGTGTTTCTATAGTTTTTATAATTAAAAAGCCAAGCCATCAGCTGCCTTATGCTATTCTAATGCCAGAAGCACACTCGAGCAACCTCCCACAATGGACTCAACTGAGAAGGGTTAAGACCAGATCCACAGCACTCCAGCTCCAAGATCACAGGGGAGCTTGCAACAGCGAGTGATTTCAGGCCAGGGTGTTTCACTGCCTGGGAGGAAGCTCATAGTAGGTCTTTAATGTTTGGCCAGTCCAGACCACACAAGGCTGGTATTTATCATGTAGTGGCAACACTTGGAAAACAGGAGTACTGAAAGCATAGCAACAGCTGCTGTTGAACCTGAGATAAGTGCTGATCTTGGGGAACCCTATTGCTTCATTGTTACAGGAAAATCTGGACAGCAAGACTAGGAGAAATAAAAGAAAACCAGCATAGATTCAGATTGCTTGGGCTCTTTAGGAGCACCTTACAGAACCTGACTGTTCCCATAACCTCAGGAGCCTGGAGGGATGAACACCACTCCATCAACCCACCAGTCATCCAGCTTTCAAAGGCAAACTCCAAGGAACACAAGGCCCTTAATGCAAGTGCCCCTGAGCCATGCGATATGAGTGAGCTCTCAGACACCAGTATGGAAATACATGACACAAGCAGTAAAATTCATCTTCAACACAGAGATCCAAAGAAGTTGTTGAAGACTGAATTCTACTTATCATCAGTCATTTTCCCCCTCAGCTTCTTAGAGACAGGGAAAAAGAGGGTGTATAGCAGGATTATTTTGCATAATAGACAGGAAAGGATTTGTACAAGAAGCAGAACCATTCATGGTGACAGTCAGATAAGTGGCTTGAAGATGACCACCAACACAGTGCTCTGGAGATTCACACAGAACCAGTGTTCAAGGATTCAGTGGTATTCCTGCCCTAGAAAATGTTTGTCAATCATGTTGGGAGCACAGAGAACTTGACAGCATTTGTTTCCAACAAATAACATACTTGTACGTATTTTGATCTCAAGGAATCCTAAATCACGTGACCTATTATTATTCTGTTTCAAGAAACAGGGACAAGACTCATACTGCTCATTTATTATTGATACAGCAAATGGCCGGAGCTGGCCATCAGTTTTGTGGTATGCAAAACCTTAGTTTGGCAAAGACGTGTTCTTCCACACGAAAGAGGGCTTTCAGCAGGATTTAAATGCTGACAGTTCAGCAACACACCTACTATGTCGTCAGGTCCAGCTCCTCTGAGTCACTTCAGCATCAACTTAGACAAGTCAGTCTATATATAAGCAGTGAGCATTCACAATGCAGTGCAGTTTCAGATAGGGTCTGTGTATTTTGAGGTAAGCATCTATATGAAAGCTTGAAACCTAGCAAATTATCTCTGTGCTCACTGGATTCCAGCTGGCACCAACAGCACATAGCTTTTAACTACCATTTTCCTCTATGAGGAATCAGAAAGCTGTTTGATTTTGGTTATTAAAACAGACTGGGCCAGCAGCAGGTAACATTATGTCTACAAAGACATAGTGACCCCATTACAATTTTCAGAGACTATCCTGTTAAGCTGAGACTGTTCTTTTGTCTTTTCATATGGCCACTGTACAAAGTGCTTCCACTTCCTGGAAACAGTAAACTGCTTTTGCAAAGAGGAGCACCTGGCACTTTGAGCACTGCAGATACCAGAGACTAGGGAAGGGTGGTCAGCTTAGAGGGGCATCCCCTATTTCAGAGCAGGAAAAAGCTCTGGAGTAAACTGCACCTGCCCTCAAGTACCAGAGTGTTTTGGACACTAAGCATTCATGTGAACAGCTGTCACTGTCTTAAGTTACAGATTTGTCCAGTTTTATCTCAAACTTAAGACCAAGAGCTGTATGGTCTTGGGGCACTAAGGCTCCTGGGTGCTATAAAACAAGACCTAAAATACCCTGAACCAAAAGCAAGCTCTTTGCCTTTAGAATCAGTAATTTGAGCTTCAGACCACAAAACAAAGAGTCTAAAGTGGTGATAATAATGTAGCACAGCAGAGTTTGACAAAACACAGCATGGGAATGAAGGAAATTACTATTTATTCTTCAACATGTATACAGCATATGCTATTTTACAGCAAGTCACCACTGGCATGGTGAAATGGAAGAGAGATACTCACTTTAGTCGATGAAAGTTGGAAGGCATTGGAGAAAAACACCACAGTTAGGACTGTTAATGACTTACATGTTGTTGATACAGGACTGAATCTGAAAACATGCTTTAACATTTACCGTAATAATGAAGGTGGTTAGTGCCACATTAAAATAAAAATAGTTCTATACAATATGTTCAATTTGGTCATGTGCTATTTACAGATTTTACAAAACACACACACGAGCTTGTTACTTCAAGTCAGGCTAACAACAGGCCAGCAGAGTAACTCCATGTATACAACTGATCATTAGTGCCCTAAGTGTAGGAAATCCAATTTCTAGCTATGCAGTGCAAGTTATTTTTCCAGGTCTCATTACAAGTTTTGATTTTAAAGCAGGAGGTGGGGGGAAGAAAGGATCTGACACATGTAAATAAGGTATTAAAACCCAACTTAAACCCTCTTTTGAATTAAAACAGGTTGTGTTTGCTCAAAAGGCTTGTTTTAGATTTAAGCAGACAGAAGTAGCCCTCCCTATCCCTGCATAATGGGCAACACTGGCAAAATAAGGTCTGTTACAATAAAATACAATAGACAAATAAATAAACTTAAAAAACCCCAACCCTATGTGTGTTGAGAGTATGGAAGAAGCCCAGCAGGATGCACCTGGAATGGTATTTTCTGCACGAGCAAGATTAGGCATACCTCATACAGAAACTGGTGTAAACAAGGACAGTCAAGAACCAAGATTGAGGGAACAGGAAGAGCGGAAACCGAGAAGAAATCCTGACCGAGGTAGCAGTACTCTCTACCCAGTGCAGAAAGTCCTGCTTACAAATAAAACCTGACTATGACAAATTAAGTTTGAATGATCATGCAGAAGACAAACAGTTACATGCTTTTTTAGTTTTAGACAACACACATTCATTCCCTAAAATCTGCTGCCAATTTAGTTTGATAGTGTCCGCTGGCTCAAAAAAAATTTACTTTTTTTACATGATGAATTAGACTATTGAACAGAACACTGTACATGCTTTTCATCTACAAAAAAATATTTGCATAAAATAGTGTTAGTTCTCTGTACACGTCAATGGACACTTTAACTGTGTATAAAAGAGGAATATATTGCCCCCACTGAAGTCAGAAAAAGCAAAAAACCAAAATCTAGATTATGAAACCTCCATCACCGGCAAATATGTTCACGTGAAAATTCAGCAGAAATAGACAGTTGCTCTAAACAATAAAAAAATTAAGTTAAACTTTTTCTTTGAATGTAAAACTTGTCACCATGTCAGTCAAGACCAGAACATATCACTAAAGTTAGTGTCTGTGCTGTAAAGCCAGATAACCAAGGGCATAGTAATGAACACAAACGGCCAGGAAACTCCTTCGGTGCATGCTGACAAAGAACATGGTTTGGTGGCAGGCCGCACACTATCTTTACCAGGTTCCAGGTAGTTACGGGCCACATATTTAAGTGTTTCATCCAGCAGAATGACAGGTAGTGAGATTTTCAATACCATCAGCCATTGCGTCACATTCAAAGGTGTGATCTGGAAGATAATCTGAAAGAAAAGCAAAGCATTACATCTTTTCTCCCCCTCCATCCCTTGCCTTAAGCTCCAGACAAGTTCTTGGTTTATCTCCAAGTTCAGGGATGAGTGTAAGATTGTGCACTTACTGGCAGCGGTTCCACATAAAGGATAAGGAAGTGGAGTGACATGGACAAGCAAATAGCGCCCACCAGCCAGATGTTTTCCCACGGGGGCATCCTCATCAAGGACTGATTTTCTGATAGACTGCAATAGAAACACAATACATACGTGTATATAAGATACCACTAGGAAATTCAATAAATCAGAAAACGAGCTGGAAAGAAAAGCAGCATGGCAAGTCACAATTATCCCAGTCATGAAGGAAAGGAAGATGCCAAGATACAGTTTATACATGCTGCAACTTTAAGCTACCTTGGAAGTCTGCTTCGCAAAGCAGTCACAGTTCAGCTGCACATTTATTTTTGAAAGCTTGTGTGTGCTGCTCATTGCTGATCTAGTCTACCTCTTTTGCTAAGGCCCCGACACCCTCTCCACAGGAGGGGTAAGGGAAAGATGGGCATGACAGTGTAAGCCAGAATCCTCCCCAGTCTACTGTATGCCTGGGGACCTAGTGCACCCAATTCTTCTGAAGTTCACTTAATAACTGGATATAAAGAGGGTCAAATATTTGCATCTTCTCAGTGCTTGTTCTTTAATTCTGCTCTTCAGATTTAATCTGCATTTAGGCTATCCTGCAGAAGAGGCTGAGATCCAGAACATCAGATGTGGAGCAGTATCTTACTATGTAGCACTACTGCAGTATATTTGTATTTAAAGTTTACTTGTTTTTAAATTAACTGACCTCTAAGCTATTTGAAGAAAAATACCCTTGACATTGTGCTATTTAGTGGTTTCCATTTATAATCTAACATTAATTGGCTAAACCCTCACTCCCTTAGGGCAGGAAAAACTATTTTCCATATCTTCAGCATTCTTATTTTAGTTCTCCTTGATATCACTTTATACCAACATAGAAGAGATAATCTGATTGATTAAGCTTAGATTAGAAATAATGGAAAACATTTCAGTTGCTCATGCTTCGTAAAATACCAGTGTAAATTGGCAGACTTAGAAAGAGATCTCAAATGTTATCTAAGAGAGTAATTTTGTTTGCACTACCAGCATTCAGAAAGGAAGTATGACTCATTCTTCATTAGCTGAGCTGTCCACACGCTCTGAATCAAATTGCACAAAAGGTAGGATTTTGGCTAAGCTATGCAGAACTTTTGCTTTCCTATTTGGACATACAAACCTGTTGAGAGCATTGCACATCTCTATGGTGACAAGTACAGAAAGCGCCATTGTCATTGGATACGGAGACTCAAAAACCACACAGTCGACACCAGAGAAGTCTGGATTGTCCTCTTTGCACTGCAGAAAATGGCTCTAGAACAGAACAGTGTGAACTGACTTCTGCAGCTTATTAACTTTTAAAATGTAAAATAGGCAATTAAGAAGTTAGCAGTGAGTATTATGAAAATAAGACTTTCTAATATGACTCCTATAAGCACTGGTTTTAAAAACTTTTGCCAGCTTTAGAAAGATTCCCATTAGTCTTTTACTTATGGGTCAACAATTAGTCCTTCTAATTGTTTAGAAGCTCAGGTATCCCACCTTTGAGAGCCTTAGTATTAAGACTAATTAATCATGATCAATTTTTACAGTAGCAAGTCTGAAAACGCCTCATTACATAAATTTCTGTAACCTACTGTTTTTCTACAGTCATTTCAAGTAACAACTATGAAAGCAGCATGTACCTCCCTTCTTCCCCCAAAGATATTAAACTGAGCAATTACCAGCTGATAAAAGGTAACTCTTGGACCACCATCAGCAGCGATAAACCACCAAGCAGCAGCACCCACTGTGGCAGCACCAACATAACCTTAAAGAAAATAAAGCGCTTTTTTCAGTATTGTGAACTGTATGCAAGAGAAGATCTCACTTGCCACATTTGTAGTTCTACCTCAAGACCTCCAGTACTGTAAAAAAACAGGTTGTAATTCATCTGTCGCCTCTGCAAAAAATCTGCTCCACCAGTTGTAACTTAAATAACCATTAAATACTGTACCAAGATCTGCTTATGGAAGCTGACAGCTAGAACTTAAGGCAAACAAGGATATCAATTGGAGTAATCAACCTGCAATTTTTCTTTTTTCCCCTCTCAGAATCCAATGTGTCTGTACTTACATTAACTAATACCGAGATTTATTTACTTTAAGATCTATGAAGTCAGTCAGGAAAATTAAGGTCACAACTTCTGGCATGAAGACAGTGTGCATTAAGTATCCACATAGATACTTTTTCTAGCTTTACAGTACTATAGCTGTATTTAAGGTTTAAATCTACATCCATTGATTTCACAAATTGATACTCCTTTATTTTCCCCAATTATAGCCATGCCAGCAAACCTGTTGTGTCCTTCTACTTAAGCACAAAAATGGTAGGTTAGATGCACAACAGTTGTAATTTTCAGATTTAGAAACAATCCTACATATGACCTCAACAGCTAATGCAGGTGCTTATTCACTAATCACTGGTCTTGGTTCTTCAATCCCAATCCCACAACATGCTCATCTTCCTAATGCTGACAGTTATTGCATGGACAAGCTAAAAAACTGCTGTCTTAATGCTTTGAGCTAGAAGTATTTCAGCCTGAAATGAGTCAAATGGGAAAAGACAAGTAGGTGGCTGCTTGAGAACAGAGGTCAGACTTGGCCCTAACTTCATCTGTTTCTGAAGGGCTTCTCTCTTTATAAAGACTGTAACACCATCCACTACCAGACAATTTTAAAGGTCTAATCCAGTATGACAGTCTATAAAATTTCTAATGGTTTCCTAGTTGTCAAAAATCAAAAGATTCTGACAAAGTGGAGAATGTTATGCCGATGTTACTCAACTAGGGCTTTTGGTGCCTCAGTTGCTACCCATGAGAGGGGGGCAGGGGGCGGTGGTGGTGGGGTGGGATCACAACTTTACTGTTCCGATCATGGCATTGCCTGCAAATGTGCGAAACAAAGTGAGAATCTCGAAACAAAACAAAGGAGGAATACCAGTTCCACAGAACATCTCTTGCCAGCTTTCAAGATTTCAGCATACAAGGAGATTAGCAAACTGCTTTCAAGTGGATCTCAAAAAAAACATGTACCTGCCTAAGTTTACTTTAAAAAAAAAGCTATTACTACTTACATCCAATAGCTAGGTAACGGAAGAAGAGCCATCCACTGATCAGTGGCTCTTTAGGGTTGCGTGGTGGCTTATTCATGATATCAAGATCAGGAGGATTAAAGCCCAGAGCAGTAGCAGGGAGACCATCCGTCACAAGGTTTACCCATAACAGTTGGACAGGGATTAGAGCTTCAGGAAAACCCAGGGCAGCAGTCAAGAAGATACTATAAAAAAACCCACCAGTTATAAGCTTATTCTTGTGCATGTAAATAAGTCCTTTTAACACTTAAGCCTAAGCCTGTAGCATCACTTCTGTTCTCTCGTATGGAGTTACCCATTTAATATCACAAGCTGAATATTCACATTCAGAAAACTAAAAACATGGCCAATAGCAAACACTTCTAACCACTGCCATATAAGTTTTGAAGCATTAACTTCTTCTGGTAACTTAAGGAATTGAAGAGTTTCTGCTCTAGCCTTGTTTCTTCCCCACTCTACTTGTCTATATAGGTAAATATACACATACATGCATAAAGGCTTGCAAGCCCTTTTCTAAAAGACAAGCTTTTGCAGATATAATAGCATTGTAGCTCAAATGACTAAGCACTTCATTTAGCTCGATTACTGCTAGTTCCTGCAAAAATTTAACGAGCGTGTAGCTTTCATGACTTCAAGCTTGTGTGAATAAATAAAACACAAGCAGGGGCTGCAGCAAGAGCCATATGAAGGACAGTTTTAAAGTTTAGAAGAAACAAGGCAAGACAATTGCTGTGTTATATTCCACTCTGGGAGAAAGTATGCTTTGATATAAACAACTGTTCGGATATCAATATTTACATTCTGTTACCAGAAATGCATTCTGTGGCACTGGGTCACCATTCCTTCCAAAGACACATTCTTCTGTAACTTGAGGTTAAACGAACATCTGAGTTATATCTGTGGCTAAGTCATCTGACATACCAGATCTTGTAATACTTGATTAAGTTTTTTATTTTCCTATTTTACAGAATTATTCCAATTATAGAAATAATTGTAAAGCATTTAGGCACCTACCAGGCTAGAATATTACATGCAATGCAATGTGGTATGCTACAATTCTCCAGTGAAGACTAGGCTAGAAGTATGCAGACTTCCACACATCACAATGATCAATTACCTGGAGAACCTGTTTCTCTGGTTTTAGTAAGAAATATTGGAAGTAAATAACTAACTCCATCCTCACTACCCTAGTTCAAAGAAGTGAAAACACTTTAAACCTACCAAACAACTTCTCCAACATTGGAGGAGATCAAGTAACGGATGAACTGTTTCATGTTGTTATAAATTGCACGTCCTTCTTCCACAGCAGCTACAATAGTTGAGAAATTATCATCTGCTAAAACCATTTCAGAAGCAGTCTTAGCCACTGCAGTACCAGAACCCATAGCAATTCCAATTTCCGCTTTCTTCAATGCGGGGGCATCATTGACACCATCACCAGTCTAAAACAAGAATTTAAAGTTAAAAAAACAATAACAAAAAAAGGTGGGCACAGGACTAGAAAGGAATTTTGCACTGGGTGTGGTTTTAGATCTTTAAAAGTCACTTAGAAGTGCAGAACTATTCTGAGGCTTTGAGTTCAGGAAAACATGGAAGAAGTGTCTTCCAAAATGAGGCATTAGTCTGACAAGGCATGATTTGGGTTTAAACGTGTCTGCCTTTCAAACCAAGTAAAGGTTCAATTACTCACCATAGCTGTAATCTCATCAAAAGACTGAAGAAACTCAACAATTTTAGATTTGTGGGAAGGCTCTACACGAGCAAAACAACGGGCATGGTGGCAAGCATCTCTTTGGGCAGCAAGTGAGAGTTCATCAAACTCACGACCTGTAAAGGCTTTTGTAGAAACATCTTCATCTTCCACAAAGATACCGATGCGACGGCAAATAGCCACTGCTGTGCCTTTATTATCACCAGTGATCATAATAACTCTAATACCAGCTTGTTTGCACAACTTTATAGATGAAGCTACTTCGATTCTTGGGGGATCCAGCATACCCACACAGCCGACAAAGGTCAAGTTGGTCTGAAACAAGACAGTGCAAGATCCTATAGACTTCTCACCTGACATCAGCGAAACGATCATTTTGCTTGCATGCTAAATATCTCCAAGCATAGTGACATTTGTTTTTACTCTTTGTCCACAATAGTCCGTGGTACTATATTAAGCAATTAAGACACTGAGGCCTATGTGACCCTGCCATTTGGTCAAAACCTGTGGATTATGCATGATACACTTGCTCTTATGTCAGGTTTTTTTTCCTGAAAGGGTTACTTCAGAGGGGTTATCTGTTTCACCATACAAAGTCTTCACAGTACTTCAGCTCTGACACTGAATTTAGACAGCTGGAGAAGAACTGGAAGTCACAAATCTATATGCACATTAATAAGTAAGACGTAAATAAGAACTTAATGCTTTTGGAATCATAGTGCTACCCGGTTCCGTCTACATCATATGAGCATATGGGAGGACACAGATAATTCCCAGAGCATGATCACACTCCGAAATGGGATCCTACCTTTCCAAACATATCTTGCTTCAAATACACTTGTTTTATTAATTAAAATGTGCTCTATTTGTCAGCCTTCTAAATTCAACCTGCAAGCAGTTAAGTCTCTCTCTTTTGTTATCAGTGCCAGGAGCACAGCGCATAAGCCAAAAACTCTCATGCAACTGCTGTCATTTCCCCCCACCCTTTAAATCCAAGATACTTATTTCACTGGAAAGTTAGAGTAGCTAACGTGATCATAAAATGGACAGAGCTTTTGCAGCTGACAGTATGGAGGAAGGGAAGTGAACATGAGTCTCAAGAGTACAAAATGGCAGGTGCATTTCATCACAAAATCCCCAAAGACATCTTGCAGTTGAGCAATGCCAAACTGAAAACCATTAAAGCTGAAACCACAATGCAATTTTTTGAACATTTTTCAGAGTCAGTCTCTGAAAACAGTTTAAGCTGTTATGATCCTGAGGATCCTATGTATATACAGAAAATAATACAATTTGCAGGTGGGCTGTCTAACTGATTTTTTTCTTACACTTTTATCCAAGCAGCAGCATGTATACCAGCCACCAAGAACACATATGAAGTGTTTTTCTTTTAAACCCAAAATAAACTGGGGGAAAGGAGCGACAGGTATCATAAACCACAGAATACTCCGATTTTTATCCCGTAAGTTTCTTCAAAGAGATATATAGTCTCTTCTTAAACTAAGCATTCCCTCCACACATGTGACTAACTATTGTGTCTGACATCAAAAATATCCAGAAAGAGAAGATTCTTAGATATAACTTCCTCAAGGAAGAATCAAATGTAAGGAGTCACCATTCTCCAGTCTGGCAGAGGGAGAAGCATTAAAAGGATATTTTACTAAACTTACCTCATAGTTAATGAAATTTGAGGAGTCCTCAAGATTCATTTCCTCTTTTCTGGGTGGATTGTCATGGGTTGCCAGAGCCAAGCAACGCAATGTGTCTCTACCAGTTCCCCATTCTCTAATGACAGACATTATTTTCTGCTTAATTCCTGAGGTTAATGGTATTTTAGCATTTCCAACACGGACATGTGTACATCTGTCAATTACACCTTCAGGAGCACCCTGCAGAGGCAAAAAAAAAAAAAAAGTAATTTAGCTTAGTAAATCCCTATCCATTATAACATTTGCTCAAATCACAAAGTCATTCCTTCAACTTCATGCTGCAGTTAGTTGTGCCACAGCTTTTTAAGTATTGTGCTACCTTTGCAGCCATTCCATAACTATACTTTCGCAAGTGAGAAACTGACCTTAACAAACATCTTGCTCATGGATGTGCGGCTTGGTTTGTTCGGTGTACAATAGACAGACATAGACTTTCTGTCTCTTGAGAATTCCAGAGTGAATTCTTTCTTCATCAGTTGTTTTATCACCTTATAATAAAAAAATAATAGCATAAAAATGCATTTAGATAATTCATACTACAAAACTCACTCCCCAATAAATTCCAGATAAAAGAGTACTGACCGAGTTGCAAGCATTTGCACGTTCAATTCTAGAAAGTCCTTTCAAGTCTGTATCAAATACATTCATCTTTTCAACCAGACAGGTAAGCGCTGTTTCTGTGGCTTCA
>WEKW01031041.1:2596-49101 GCA_013389905.1 Sula dactylatra
TACTTGCCCGGTAGTTGTCTTGTTTTGAGGAGGTTCAAGCTTAGCTCGATTTTGCTTCAGCTGAGGAATTGTGTGGGATTTGTAAAAAGCTTGTGTTGTCATAGTTGCAGAACTTCAGAAGAGTCTTTTTTGATGTTATTTGAGAGACAAATCAAGGTTGTACCATGAAAAATTACAATCTGTATTGTTCACTTAATGTAATAGTTGTGTGTGCTAACTGGATGCTTGCAATATTGCTGATCTAATACTTACCTTGCAGTGATCTAAAGGATTTGAACACTCATCACTAGCCACAAGAAAGAAAACGTTTGCACTCTTTTAGTATGGGTATTTTTTAACATTAAAAGTTCTTGCCTTTTTCAGTGAATGTGGTCTTTTAAAACTTGAAATACTAGCTGAAATTTGTAACAGAAGTGTGATGTTTGAACTTTAAAATATCTTGTAAAGAAGGGTGTAAGAAATTGTTATATTTATTGTGTTTTCTTCCTCTGCTAAAATTTAATAAATATATTTTCTTGAAACTTTTGTCAAGAACTCATTTATAAATTCCTTGGAATACTGTAACAACCTGATTATCTGCAAAAAAACCCACGTCTGTTGGAGAGAGGTTGAAGTCAGCAGGTAATGAAATCAGACTCACGTATCTCATTCTTTTACCATTCACCTTGCACTGACTACCTGAAGTGCAAGGTCAGGATTTTCAGTCCTAATGCCTAAATCCTAAAATCCACAACTGTTTATTTAAAATCGAACAGTGTTTACGTGTGGTTTTTAAGTTGATCTCTTAATAATTAAAAAATATATTCAGAAATTGAATTAAACATCTATGAAATTATAGAATTCCACAAAAAACAACAGAAAATCTGAGGAGGTGAGAAAAAAGCTTAAAAAAAAAAATCTGCTATAGCTGCTTGAAAGCCTCTTCAGCACATAGCCACCAGCTCTATGTTGATATGTAGATTGCATTAGATTAGGATTCATGTGGTAGGGATTGAATTCTTTTGTTACTGTTTTTGAAAATGAAAGAAGTAAAGAAGAAATGCTGATATAAAGCACCTTACTTTCGTTTTAGAGCAGCAACTTTTTCTAAATGCATGAAGTTCTGTATACACTGAAAACAGGATAGCTTGCAAGATTTCCAGATCTGTAGGACAGCATTTTTGCATGTAAAACTGAAATGTTACCTTTGTGCTACCAAGGCACCAGTGCCTGGTTCACTTGCATACTCATTTATACAGAGGATAACTTTCAGCATGAATAAAAATAGTAGCTAATGCTGTTAAGGAATTCTCTTCTTTCAAACTGATCTGCTATGGCCAAAGTCACTGATTCAATGGTAATACCTGTGTTGGCACTCTGGTGGAAACCTGTAACATCTCTTTTTCACTTCGTGTTCTGGGGGTTTGGAGCTACTCGCAAGCTTTCAGAAACAGTGTACATCATCTAATCAGTTACCTCTCTGAGCAGTAACAGCACCATATATATTTAACGAGCCTGTACAAAGCTTGTTTATCTGAATGCAGTGTTTTAAGAGCTGCTTTATAGGAGAAGGTTATTAAAAGCTAAGTCCATTTACTGATGATGTATGTTGCTTTTGAGCATCAACACAGTCATAGTTTGCTATGCTCTTTAATCCATAAAAATCTGACTTCTTTCAGCATGTGTTAATGTCTCCCACGGGAACATATGCAGTATTGTGTTTACTGAGCCCTGAGAGCTGCAGGTAACTTTTAGTGCTTTTGAAATTGACCTTCATAGCTTTATGGTAAGATGATACAAGATTTTTCAGGAAGAATAGAATCATATTAATGCAGACATAAGATATAGAAGTGTTCACTGTGATAAGATAAAGTGGTGGGGTTTTTGTGTTGGAGCATAAAAGTTGAAGGAGGACAGAAATCTGTTCAGTCATAACACTAGTGTTCAGAGTGGATTCTGCTGCATGCAATACTGCTGCATGACCACCATTTTATAAATGTTTCTTGATTGTGGATTACCTACCCAAAGTAGAAGGATGCAAGCCTATTTTCTCTAAGTTGTTCAGTTGGTCCTAATGAAGCATAGTAAAGCACATTCAGAAATGCATTACTTTCAGCCAACTATGTTTAAATCCGTTTTGTGTGAAAAGTAGCTTCTTTGAAAAAAGGGATATTTCTTAGTATATTTGGGAAATATTTGCAGAAGGTAAATCAGAAGGATGGTCTATTTGTTTCACGTAAGAAGCCAAGGCTGCTTCTAAGCATTCAGGTTTTGTGAACACTACCCGTTTTATTTCCTCCTTGCCCCAATCCCTCCACTGTATCACCTTGAAAATGTCAGTTGTAAAGTTTAAAGAAAACCTACATTTTCTAAGCAAAGTAGCATTTTTACAATAGAAACATAACCTTATTAGCAAGTTCCTGTTTGCTTTCTGGTTTAGCCTCTGTAATTGTGTGAATTGGTCATGATTTCTTCCTGTTTATCTTTGTAAACTTCAAAGCCTCCTAATTCACTTATGTGTTTAGGTCTGTATTTATTGACTCAGCATTTCAGTGTTTGAGTCTGGACAGAATATGATGCTGTTGATCAGTGGTTGCAATGACTTGGACAGTGGGATCAAGTGCACCCTCAGCAAGTTTACTGACAACACCAAGCTATGTGGTGCAGTCAACACACTGGAGGGGTGGGATGCCATACAGAGGGACCTTGACTGGCATGAGAGGTGGGCCTGTGTGAACCTCATGAAGATCAACAAGGCCAAGTGCAAGGTCCTGCACATGGGTTGGGGCAATCCCCAATCTTAATACAGACTGGGAGGTGAATGGATTGAGAGCAGCCCTGAGGAGGACTTGAAGGCTTTGTTTGATAAGAAGCTCAACAGAACTCGGCAATATGCACTTGCAGCCCAGAAAGCCAAGCGTATCCTGGCCTTTATCAAAAGAAGTGTGACCAGCAGGCCAAGGGAGGTGATTCTCCCCCTCTACCCTGCTCTCATGGGACCCAACCTGGAGTACTGTGTCCAGCTCTGGGGCCCCCAACATAAGAAGGACATAGACCTGCTCAAGCGGGTCCAGAGTAGGGCCACAAAGATGATAGGCTGAGAAAGTTTGGGTTGTTCAGCCTGGAGAGGGCTCTGGGAAGACCTTATAGCAGCTTTCCAATACCTGAGGGGGGCCTATAAGGAAGCTGGAGAGGGACTTTTTACAAGGGCATGTAGGGATAGGACAAGAGGTAATGGCTTTAAACTGAAAGAGGGTAGATTTAGATTAGATGTAAAGAAGAAATTCTTCCCTATGGAGGTGGTGAGGCACTGGAACAGGTTGCCCAGAGAAGTTGTGGATGCCCCATCATTGGAAGTGTTCAAGGTCAGGTTGAATGGGGCTTTGAGCAACCTGGTCTAGTAGGTGTCCCTGCCTGTGGCAGAGGGGTTGGAACTAGATGATCTTTAAGGTCCTTGCCAATCCAAACGATTCCATGATTGGTAATTGCAAACAATACTTAAAATTTTTAAAACAAAAAAGGTGCCATTTCTGCTGAAACATTATTACTATCTCTGCTAGCTGCGTTGCCTGGGAAACCATTATTTTGTTGTTTGGTTTTTTTTAAACTCAAATTTCAAAAATTCTTTTGAAAATCATTAGTACAGACACAGTCAAATCTAGAAGATGAGACAAGGTAATATTTTATCCTCATGATAAACATATTTTTATGATAAAGCACAATGTTAATAAATCTGCTCCGAGATTATTATTCAGATTATGTTAAGAATATGTTACGGTATTTTTTTCTTATATATTCCTAAGATTATTAAAAATCCTAAAATTATTAAAAATGGTTCATTTCTGTGCTGCATCTTGGTCTATAGATAGCAAAAAGTGTTTTAGGCAGCACAGATCCTTCTATGCTGAAATATTTTTACTGATTTTAGGTAAATAGCCTGAGATCCTGTTATATTCTAGAGATGTGTATCACATGATTTAGGTATTGTTTGTTCAAGGAGTAATTTTTTTTCTCAAATCATTTCATATTTCCCCAAAGAATAGACTTCTGTTTGAGAATGTAAGCTGTATGTATATATCGTTCCTCCTCTAGTCAGATCAGTTACCACCATTTTTTTCATATGCCACAAAGTAATGGCAAATTTTGAATATATTTTTCTTAATCAGTCTTAGGTAATTACAAGGAAGAGAACTTGTGCTATTGTAACTGTACTAGGGAAAGACAGAGAAGCATTAAGAAAATTGTTTTCCATATTTGTGAATTGGACATCTGTGTAAGACTCTATGCCATCCATTTTAATTATAATCTTGATAAGGATATATAATGTGACACCTACTGAGATTAGAAAATTGGAGTTTCAATGTGAGAACAGAAAAATGCAGTAAGTTTCCATCTTTCCTCATTAAGCTACAAATAAATTCTAGAAAACCTACCAACTATGAAAGAAAGAACATGGAAGTACTCCAAAAAGTCATGGAAGTCTGTCTTTAGCCATTAATATTCTCCATAATTAATGAAGTTATAGATGACCTGCTCCTGGTTTTCTCTCTCCAGCCCCTGTTCATATGTAGCTATCTGTACATGTTCTGTCAGACAGCAGAAAGCTTAGTCCTGAGTTAGTTTCTGTAGCTTCACCTAGCAACAACAGCTCAGCTTTTGCCATAAAACACAGCAAACGTGAGAGCTCATTCCACGGGGAGAAAGGGGTGCTCACCTCTGGGAACTCGAGCCAGACCTAGAGTGCTGTGAAGCTGGGACTGAGACTCTGGAAACCACCCTGATATTTACTGGGAGACTTGTGGGATGAAGGGAATACAGAAGAGAGGTGTTCT
Source organism: Sula dactylatra (assembly GCA_013389905.1). Classification (NCBI taxonomy): domain Eukaryota; kingdom Metazoa; phylum Chordata; class Aves; order Suliformes; family Sulidae; genus Sula; species Sula dactylatra. The sequence goes on from WEKW01031041.1 coordinate 7,408, forward strand.
TGGTGAGCTCTGTTGCTAGGAGGTTACTGCTGCATTATTCATGAACTGGTGATCCTGGTGATTTCATTTCAGAGTACAGTTGTGTTGCAGTCACAGTCTGGGAGCCTCCCAACAGTTAGCTTCTTAGATGCATTGAAACGTGAGCTACAGTTTTAACTTCCTACTCTGATATACTTGGACAAGGTAACAATCCAACTGTGGCTTTTTCTGTTGTTTTTTTTTCACACTGAACATTCTAGTCTAATGTAGCTTTATAATTTGTGACATTGTAATGAAGTCATTATTATCTTTCTGAGGCCTTGAACACGTGCATATAGCATGCTGCGGATGAGTGAAAAGAAAATGCTGCAGCTAGAGGCGTTTGGTATAGGCACGCCCTCTAAAAAGTCAATTTGCACCAAGTCTTCAGTTAAAACTTCAGTCTCTTCACAGGCAAACACGACAGTCTCACCCCTTTTTAGACCTGTTGAGGAGAATCGTTTCAGGTCTTGAAACGAAAGAATCTTTGAACTCACTCCTGCCTGGAAATTTGATAGTGATTGGGATGTTGCATTCAATTAATGCTCGCATTCTTGAATTTCATAATTTTCCATTTTTCAGAAGTGCAATTAATTTCTATCTGAATGTGTCAATGTCCTGTCTAGGATATTCAGGAGTAATTCTGCCTTTTTCTTTATGAGTTTTGTTTTACTAAAAAGACTCTGAACTCTGCTCTGGCCTTCAAACTTTTGGTCACCTTTGTTTGTGTGTGAAGACTGGAAATTAAGATCACTAGAAGTATGCAACAATTATTTTATTGGTTAATACAAATAGTAAATGGCTGGGACTACTAGGCTAAGCAGTAACGCTCATCATCCAGATGTAGGTACTCTATGAATGTCTGATGCCTAGACTGGTACTTTATTCCTTCAAAATCAGTTCTTTGTATGAACTTCAATACCCATCCTTTCTCCTATTTCACTCTTCACATAAACATCAATTTCAATCCTTTTTCCCATCTCTGTTCCCTTCTCTAGTTACTGTTTCAGTTTCTATTTTCCTTTCTGAAGGTAAACTTGCGACCTACTAAAATTAGCTGGAGTTCTGTCTCTACTTCCTGGAGTGCTAAGACTCCATCCTTCCTACAGAGTCATATGAAGATATGGTCATGAACTTGAGGTTCTTGTTTCAAGTCATTTGGAAGTGAAGACATACATGTGGTCCAGAGGGACCTGGACAAGCTGGAGAATTGGGCTGAAGAGAATCTCATTGAGTTTAACAAAGGGACATGTGAAGTCCTGCATCTGCTTTGCACGGAGCTGTGAGTACTGGGGGCAACAAACAGACCATGAGCCAACAATGTGCGTTCATGGCAAAGAAGGCCAACAGCATCCTGGTCTGCATTAGGCAGAGCATTGCCAGCAGTTCGAAGATGGTGATCCTTCCTCTTTACACTGCAGTGGCTAGACCACATCTGGAGTGCAGGCTCCAGTTCTGGGTTCCCCAGTACGAGAAAGTTATGGACTTACTGGAGTAAGTTCACTGCAGGCCCACAAAGATGATTAAGGACTGGAGCATCTGATGTATGAAAGGCTGAGAGACCTGGAACTATGTAGCCTGGATAAGAGAAGGCTCAGGGGGTTCGATGAATTTGTATAAATACCTGATGGGAAGGAATGAAGAAGATGGAGCCAGGTTCTTTTCAGTGGTGCCCAGTGACAGGAGGCAATGGGCACAATCTGAGACACAGGAGGGTCCATTTGAACATCAGGAAACTCATTACTGTGAGACTGACCGAGCACTGGGACAGGTTGCCCAGAAAGGTTGTGGAGTCCTCCTCCTTGTAGATATTCAAAAGCCATCTGGATGTGGTCCTGTGGAAACAGCTCTATCTTACTCTGCTTGAGTAGAGGGGTTAGAAAACATGATCTTCAGAGGTTTCCTCTAACCAATGGTTCTGTGATTCTTTGACTTACTGTAGGATCAGCATTTCATATAAATATTAATGTTCTTAACACTTCAATGTGCACATTTTAAAAAGAAGTATAAAAAGAAAAAAATTATATTTCACATGTCTAATATTAAGAATTGTTTGTGTTCTAAACTCGTTCTGAATTCGGTTCCGATGTTTCATTCTGTGCTAAGCTGCCATAAAAAACTGTGACCTTGCTGACTGCAACATAACAAATAATGCCTTTTTACTGTCCTTGAGCTGTTGATGTTAGATGATGGAACACATTGCGTATTACTTGTTTTCAGTCCCCCAGAACTTTCTGAGTATTTAACCTTTCAGACTGGAAGTTTATGTCCAAATTCTTTGGAAAGACTATGTAGAAAACAGCTCAGTTGTTTCTGAGGAGCATGTGAAAAAGTGCAGAAATCACGCTGACCTTCATTTGAAGGGCCATTGATCTGAAGTGGAGGCAATGTTGTAAAGTGGAAAGAAAATGGCCCCATTCAAGTATATGAGTTATCTGAATGAGATGTTTTTTAAATGCACCTTCTAGTTATGTCTGCTAGATTAGGTACAAATTCTTGTCATTTTTGCCAAAATACCAAAGCTGGAAGGTTTCACTAAATGCATTGACCTATTTGTGCTTCTGGTACTTGAAGGTGGCTTTGGTTCAGTGACTGATGCCTTCAATTATTCTCTTCACAGAACTGCATCTTTGGCTCAGATGGACTTTACACCTCACATTTTAAAGGATGGAATGGCTCATTTTCTCTCCCCTGAAGCTCCATGTTGAATGTATAAACATTCCCTGTATTTAACCTCTTAATATTTAACCCAATTTATAATTTTAACATTAAAATGAAGAGTTGGACATATATGCAATGAGGATTTTATTTTAAAAGATTCTTAAAATAGGAAATATGAAGTGCTTCTGAAGAGATAGTTTCCCTGGAAAAGAAAAGAGTTACATATTTACATCCACAATCAGAGTTTGATTTACGGACTCTGGAAACCTAAACATGTATGACTGCAGATGCAGTCAGTTGTCAGTTTAGGTAGAGGAGGAGGGAAGACCATTGTTTAATTCCCACAGTCCAAATAAGAAAAGTAATTAAAAAAAAAAAAAGATTCTTCACGATTGTCCTCCCCCTCTGGGTGAGAGCCCCTGGGTAAGGATTAAGGGACAAACAAATAAAGCGGATGTTTTCATGGCAGTCTACTACAGGCCACTCAGCCAGGAGGCTGACCAATGAGTTATTCTTTAAGGAACTAAGGGATGCCTCTAAGTCATCCGCCCTTGTCCTTATGGGTGACTTCAACTTGCCAGATGTCAACTGGGAATACCACACAGCTGAGACAAACAGGTCCAGAAGGTTCCTAAACCATCTAGACACTAACTTCTTGGTACAGGTACTAAGGGAACTAACCAGGAAGGGTGCCATCCTTGACTTGTTGCTTATTAACAGAGAGGGTCTTATGGGTGAAGTGGAGATTGGTGGCCTCCTTGGCCACAGTGACCATGAAGCAGTCAAGTCAAGTTTAAAATCTATGGTGACAGAAGGAAAACTGCCAGCAAGACCTCAGCTCTGGATATGAGGAGAGCAGACTTTGGGTTGCTCAGGGAACTGCTTAGCAAGGTCCCCTGGGAAAAAGGTTTTGAAGGTGCTGGGGTCCATCAGTGCTGGTCACTTTTTAAGTACCACCTCCTGAAAGCACAGGAGCAGACAATTCCAAAATGTAGGAAGTCAAGCAGGCGAGGCAAAAGGCTGGTTTGGCTGATGAGGGATATTCTTCTAGAAGTAAGGCAAAAAAAATAAAGTATGTGACCCATGGAAGCAAGGTCAGGTGACATGGGAGGACTACAGGGATGCTATTTGCCACTGCAGGGAGGAAATATGTGTGGCCAAAGCTCAATTAGAGTTGAAGCTGGCCAGTACAGTGAGGGACACTAAGAATGGCTTTTTAAAATACATCAATGGCAAAAGAAAGGCCAGAAATAACATTGGCCGATTGCTTGATGAGAATGGTCTCCTCCCAAACAGGGACACAGACAAGGCAGAGAGGTTTAATGCTTTCTTCGCCTTGGTCTTCAACACTGATGGTGGGCTCAGGGACGCCCAGAGCACTGGGCTAGAGAGCCATGACTGTGGGAATGATAAACTCTTAATACACCCTGAACTTGTGCAGGACTTGCTGCTCCAGCTAGATCCCTGTAAATAGATGGGGCCTGATGACATTCATCCGAGAGTACTTAAAGAGCTGGCTGATGTCATAGTGAGACCTCTCTCAATGATTTTTCAGTGCTCTTGGGAATCTGGAGAGGTCCCAGTTGAGTGGGAGCTGGCAAACATTGTCCCAGTCTTCACAAAGGGCAACAGGGATGACCCCAGTAACTACAGGCCTGTCAGTCTCATTTCTGTGTCTGGCAAAATTATGGAGAAGGTTATTCTGGGAGTTATTGAAAAACACCTGAATGACATCATGCAGTCCTTGGTCCTAGACAGCACAGGTTCATGAGGGGAAAGTCTTGTTTAACAAACGTAATTTCCTTCTATGACGAGGTTACCCACCTAGTTGAACAAGGGAAGCCAGTCAATGTGATCTTTCTGGATTTCAGTAAAGCTTTCGATACTGTCTCTCACAGTATCCTCCTGGACAAAAGCTGGATAAACACATAATGCAATGGGTGAGCAATTGGCTGACAGGTCGGGCTCAAAGGGTTACAGGAAATGGGGTTACATCAGGCTGGCGGCCACTCACTGGTGGGGTTCCACAGGGATCCATCTTAGGGCCAGTACTCTTTAATAGCTTCATAAATGACTTGGATGCATGACTGGAAGGAATACTAATTAAACTTGCTGATGACACAAAATTGGGAGGAGCTGTTGACACTCTCAAGGGCAGAGAGGGCCTGCAGAGAGATCTAGACAAACTGGAGAGCTGGGCAATCACCAACCGTATGAAGTTTAACAAGGACAAGTGAAGGATTTTCCACCTGGGGCATGGCAACCCTGGATGTACGTACAGACTGGGGAACGAGAGGCTGGAGAGCAGCCCTGCGGAGAGGGACCTGGGGATCGATGGCAAGTTGAACGTGAGCCAACAGTGTGCCTTGGCAGCCAAGAGGGCCAGTCGTGTCCTGGGGTGCATCAAGCACTGCATTGCTGGCTGGTCAAGGGAGTGGATTGTCCCCCTGTACTCTGCACTGGTACAGCCCACCTTGAGTACTGTGTGCAGTTTTGGGCGCCACAGTATATTAAGGGTATAAAGCTACTAGAGAGTGTCCAGAGGTGGGCCACGAAGTTGATGAAGGGTTTAGAGGAGAAACTGTATGAGGAGCAGCTGAAGTCACTTGGTTTATTCAGCCAGGAGAAGAGGAGACTGAGGGGAGATCTCGTCGCGGTCTACAGCTTCCTCACAAGGGGAAGAGGAGGGGCAGGCACTGATCTCTTCTCCCTGGTGACCAATGATAGGACCAGAAGGAATGGCAGTAAGATGTGCTGGGGAGGTCTAGGTTGGATGTTAGGAAAAGGTTCTTCCCCGAGAGGGTGGTGGAGCATTGGAACAGGCTCCCCGGGAGGCAGTCACGGCGCCAAACCTGACGATATTCAAGAAGCACTTGGACAACGCCCTCAGACACATGGTGTGAATTTTGGGGTTGTCCTGTGCAGGGACAGGAGTTGGACTCGATGATCCTTGTGGGTCCCTTCCAACTCAGGATATTCTATGATTCTATGATTCTAATATTTTAGAAAAAGAGGCTAGTGATGAAGGTGAAGCTGAATCCAGCTAGCAGTGTGTAACTACTTAATGTCCAGCCCTGCGTGTTAACTACGTGACTTGCTGTCCCCTTTTAAGTGAACAGTCTACTCACTTTTTATAACTACTGAATAATTAATGTATAAGGCTGTACCCTCTCTCATATTATTCTATGAACCGTTTCCTTTCACATAATATATTTTCAGTGGTAAGCAAATTTGAAACACATTATTCAGCTTGCAATATTTGACTAGGTAAAAAAAGAAGAAAAAAAAATCATTTTCAACAATTTAATTTTTTTGTCAAAGTATTAATTTCCTTCAAGTCACACATACGTAACTAGACCAAGGCAGCACTTCCTCAAGTATTTAATTACTATGCAAATTATGATAAACTCTTTCTATGCAGTTTAGTTCTATTGCTGTTATTTATGTCCATTCCACTAGTATTCTAAACACTTTAAAACAAGTTTAAGAGACACTTTTTTAATCCAAATACTTTATATTACAATCTCAGATATAGTACATAAGCAGTAATGATAAGCCCTACAGCAGTAAACTTGTATCTATGTAGCCTATCTACATGTCAACATGATTTCAGTAATTAATGTTTCTTCATAAAATATGTAAGTTACAACTTTTAAAAACACATTAAGTATTTTAATTCTATTGGGAGATGCATGTACCCAATATGCATTACATGAGTGGCATAGCTGGCTAAATAGCTAAGAGTGGAAGAATTTGCAGGGATTTCTAAACATGGGGAATCTGTAAGGAGTTAGGAATAAGGTCAGCCAGTGCACTGAGAGCATGTGAGGAATTTCACTCTGACAAACTCTTTAAATCTGTCCTTACAGTGGACAGATACTGTATTACAGAATTGCATTTGTAAAGCAATGAAGCTGTCTTAACCTGGGTAAAACCGAAATTCCAACCATGTCCTTGTGTTTGAAGTAGAAAAACACCCAGTATATGGGGTCAGATTTGTTGGCATTGAAAGAGGTTTGAATAGCTTTTACAGTATTTTGATGACAGTTACATACACTAAAGCTCATTACATTTGTAGCTGCATGGAGTGACAACTTCTTTAGTTTGAAATAAATACATGAACAGATAAAAAGAAACTTGGACAAAAACATTCCAAGTTAATGAAGTTATTTGTATGTGTGTTTCTTTTCTACCTTGGTAGAAGCAGCACACATAACATGCTCATATCTTCGTCACAACTGCACGCACCTTGTTTTTCATATCATTTTCCTTCCAATGTCACTGAAAGTTCTTATTAGTGACATATCTTCATATTCTTGATTAAACTCATTATTAACTGGTCTGGATGGCTGGTCATAAATCCATTCACTTGGCAGGGTAGCACTGCCATCTGTATTTCTTGACTCATTCTTGCACTTTTTACAGCACTGGTGAATCTGTTGCAATATTCCACAAAATACTTTGTTAAGCAGGAAAAATGTTTCCATCAGATACCCCATCTCTTTAGAGAAACATTGCTAACTTTATTAGCATAGCAATCCAGCATTTATTCTGTAATTTTTTTAAATGCATATCAAAGTCAAAATGAAACATGGAAATACTAATTTTAACTACACCTTCATGAATTGACAGACTATTCATTATTATTAATAATAATAATAAATGTTAGTGATATGTAAGCTAAGACACTAATACATATGTAGTTATTGTTTTATTGTTTTAAACAAGTGGTTGGATGTGGGCCATTATGATACAGCAGAACAATTATCGTACATTTTGGTTTAAAATAAAAGTAAGAAATAATATCAAACAGTGTTAATTTATTTCAGTGAATTAGCTTCTTATATGCTGAATTCTAAGCCTTTACAGGTTATTTCATATTATACTCCTGAAATAGGCAGAAAGTGTGTCTGACTCTATACCAGTGATTTCATTTAATACTTTTCCAGTTCCCAAAGCTGTTTTTGATGTATGTGTGCTGTTACTTCAGAAAAAATAGAGCATGGGAGTGGGGGGGGGGAGACATTTTTATTCATTCTTTATTCTTACATAACGTAAACAAATCTTTTGGAGAGTGGATGAGATGGTTGCTTCTTTTGGGGAGAATCCCCAAGTGACTGCTGTAATGGTTTGTCCATAAGACAGGCACAACTGTCATGCAGCTGTCATTGGGATAGCGCATTTCTGTGCCCTAGTCTGGACTTGGAAGCACAGGAAAAGTTTGGCAGAAGTAAGAAGCAAGGGAACAGCTGAGAGGACTTTAGACTCAGAAAAGGCAGGTCAGACCTCTTCTCGAGGTTAACAGCTCTGTACAGAAGCTCCCTGAAGGACTTAAGCAGCCATGACGTGTCAGATCTAAGCAGTGGCCTGTAAGGGCCAAAGGGCCTTTGCGTCATCTAGTCCCACTTTCATTAGTTTGCGCTCAGATTTTGACACAATGTACATTTACATGACAGGAAACATTTGTCATTTAGTAAAGGATTGACTTTTAAAAGTTACAAACTTCCTAACTTCATAAATTTCATTGTCAGTCTGTGTGCTGTGTTGACCCCAGCCAGCAACTGAGCACCTGCAGAGCTGCTCACTCACTCACTTCCCCAAACCCAGTGGGCCTGGGGAGGGAATATGAAGAACAAAAGCAAAAAAAACCTCATGGCTCAAGGTAAAGACAATTTAACAGTGAAGGGGAGAGGAAAAAAAGAAACCCATCAAAAAAAACAACTGATGAAGAAAAAATCACTCGCCACCACCATCCAGCAGACCAATGCCCAGCCCATCTCTGAGCAAAGGTCACCTTGGAAGCAAAAAAACCTGCTTTGTTCTTCTTTCCCTACTCCAGCTTTTATTGCTAAGCATGACATTATGTGGTATGGGATATCCTTTCGGTCAGTTGGGGTCAGCTGTCCTGGCTGTGTCCCCTCCCAGCCCCTGCCCACCCCAGCCTACTCACTGGGGCAGCAGAGTGAGAAAAAGGGAAAGCCTTGGTGCCATTCAAGCACTGTTCAGCCAAAACATTGGTGTGTTATCGACACTGTTTTAACTTCAAATCCAAAATACAGTACCATGCAGGCTGCTATGAAGAAAGTTAAACTCCATCCCAGCCAGATCCAATTAGAGTTTGCTACTGATTGGTAATTGTGCTTACAGTGACTCATTTTAGGAGAGACTAGGCTGGCTCAGTTTCTATATTCAGATGTGAAACGGCTTCTGCTGCTACTGTATTTTAGCAAGGTTTGACTGTTTACATCTCTCTGTGGCGTGAGTTTACTGTCTCCCTAAATACACATACCTTGTCTCCTACTGCCTGAACTTTGTGAACATTTCTGGTTTTCATGTGGCTTTGAGGTAACATTACTTAACAACTGGTTGCTAAAGAAAACAAACCCCAAACCTTACTTGACCTAGAAGGGCAATCAGATACTGTAAATATCCTTGTAAGTCTGGTAACTTATGTCACTGTGTTGAGTCATATAATAATGAAGTTCTTGGCTGTGCAGTGGTATCAGCAGAGAGGGAGCTGTTGCCACCATGCCAGGTTCAGTGACACTGAGGTAACCCCTTTAAACTGCACAAGCTGAGGAAGAGAAGACAAGGTGAAGGAAAACCTGCCTTTCAGTCAGGACTTGGCTGCCTGAAAATCTGCCTTTCTGGATTTAAAATAGCTACTGGTTTAAAACCATGTTGATTCCTCAAGAGCTAAGTTTTCTTCCTCTAAGCCTGTTAAGTTTGGTACCTATTCTCTTTTGGCCCAATTTAGCCTGTACTTGTTAACTTTTAAAGGACTCTACAACAGTGGTTTTGAGGAGAGACATTGTTGGTGAAGCACAAGGAATTTTTTAGGACTCCTACAAACAATAATCTTTGAATTACACTTGCAAGTAAGAACCTTGTAAATAAAAGCAGAGCACATTGTACTGGTTAGGCATGAATGTAGTGCCATCCATGTGTTCAAAGACTGTGATGCTCATTTATGTCAAGTTATGGCATAGCTCAGATTTCTTCTGCTTGTGTTTATTTCCTTCCAAATGGTTTCATTTAAATAAAGGTTATTCCCAAGTAGGGTCAAAGTAGAGCCATTCCTTAATAGCTGACTTTTTAGGTTTTGGTTCCATAGAAAATAATTGATTAAAATGATTATGAAGTTTCTCCTGAAGTGTGAAACAGAGCCACAACTAGGGAAGAGGGAAGGATTTTTAAAATATCATGGAAAGCCTAAGAAATCACCCTGGGCTTAGACAATTTTGTATCCCAAAAAATGTTTTCTCCTTCTCTTGCAAAATATTTTCAAGTTTTAAGTTGCCAGGGTGCTGCACAGTTGACCAGGTAAATGTCAGGCAGTAGCCCGTACCAACTAGTGGGTGAGAGTGGGCATAAAACCCTGCCATGACTGGCTGGTTGGCCGGAACATGAGTAAGACCGAAGATGAACAGACATTGATGGGTATCCAGGGATGCTCATGAAGTTAGGAGCTGGAGTCCAGAAGCATGGAGGGAGCAGGATGTGTTTCAAACTGCTAATCATTTAGGCAATTTTTTTCCTCATTCTCTTTTGTTTCCAGGTAAAAGTAAAAAGTTCAGGAAGCAACACACCAAGTAGCTTCCCAATCATCAGCAAGCTCAGAAAAAAAGGTTATAATTTCCCTATGCATCACAGCTTTTTTTTTTTTTTTTTTTTTATGGTCATGCCCTCAAAACATTTGCAGGAAAGGGGTTATACCTCTAACTCTTTAGTTAGCAGAAAAAAGAGTGACTTTTACTTTGTTACAGGCTAATCTGTTTATCATTTCTTTCCATCAGAAGATGCCAGTCATCTTTAGGTTTGTAGTATCTATTTCTGAAAATATTACTTACACCAAAAGCTATGATAACTGTGGTGACAAAGATGGTGTATCCAAGAAGAAGAGACCAACCCCACCAGGTCTTTTCTGATCTTACACAATCTTTGCATTTCAAATCTGAAAAAAAGAGAAAGAAAATTAAGTATTTGAAAAAGAAAAAAAGTTGCTTTTCTGATAAGATTTCATTTGAAGGATTAGTGACGATTGACCAGACAGCAGAGCTGTCTTTATTTTTGTCACATTTTCTTTCACTGTTTTTTCAGGTTGAGGTTAAGCTTCTCATGAAAGAACTGTTGTCTTCTTTTTACTTCAAACATGAGATTTTTGAACCTGTTGTAAGCTACTTACAAAATGGATAGTAAAAAAAATTCTAAGTTTACTAAAGGTGGCATATCCAAAAATATATTTATTGTGTAGCACTCAGTTAATGATGAAAAAGCCAATATAAATTTTTTTTCAAAACTAAACATAAGCTTATGATCTGAAAATCAGAAGAATTTCTGTGGCTGTTGTGTTTTTTTAGGGACTCAGAAGAATTGCATTGGACAATTGTTAAACATAATGTGAAAACTAGAATGAGAGAGATCTTTGTGGCATTTAGCATTCGCTAGTCTGGAAAGTCCACATGGAGAAAACTTGGCTTATCTGAAATAGTGTATATCAGTCACTGAGGTCTCATCCCCAGCAGGATTACAGAAACTGGATTCATAATTTGAGGATAGGGGAAGAGTTAAAAGGTGTTGAAAATGACTTTACAATCAAATGGAGAAAAAGTTTCACTCCCAGATATCCCTGCTTTCATGTACACTCTTTCTAAAAACCCTCACACTGCTGTGTGAATTTACTGTTCATTTTTCAGTAACTGGAAGAGGAAGCACAAACTATGTGTTTAAAAAAAGACTACTGGCTTATAAAGAGTGAAGAAAATGTTAAAAGTATAATGAAAGATTGTCAGGGATTTGTTTGTTTTGGTATGGTGCAAAGTGAATATCCAGCAAATGTTTGTAAAGAATATTAAGAAAATGTATTTTTAAATGTATAGATAAAAAATTAATTACTGCTATATGTAAAAATGTGTAAAATATTCAGAATGCATAAAATATGAAATCAATGTTCTAATGCACAGTGAACTGGTTTAGAGCCAAAGAAAAGTCTTTGTCCCCAGGGAGTCTGTCTGTCCAGATGTATAAATAGTTCAAACAAAAGATATGCCTTCCCTCTGCTACTCATTCAACTGTAGACTGCTTATTCCCACCCTTCCTCCAGCAGAGGCAAGTGGTGGGGGAGAAGGCAGTAAAGCTGACAGAAAATTTAATTCACCTTGCACACATCAAGTCCATTTCTGTCACTCCCAAATGCTTCTTACCATGGACTGTCAGCTTGGTGCCATTTCCACATTTGCCCTGGATTTTCTGCATTAACGTCACATCGCAGAAATAGGAGTTACTGGCATTCTGGTCAACGTTGCTCAGTTTTAAGATAGAGAACCCCCTGAGGGTGTTCTTTGTAATGTGTACCAGTGGCCTGCCTGTGCTGGGGCTCGAGTGGAGGCTCTGCTGGTTGTGGCAGTCAGGGCCTTTCCTCCAGTACACAACTGGCTCCTCGTTCTCATCACTGGGGTACTCAAATACACACAGCATCCACACCGTGGAGTTAAGGAGCACACTGGCGTCTTCAGGGTATTGCATGACCGAAAGCTCCGGCTGACTGCTGGCTGTAAGGTGTAAATAAAGGACATTCAAATAAACAGAGCTATGGTCTCAGGAAAGGTTGTCTTGGCCAGCTGAATACATGAGTGTAGCTGATATCTGGACAAACATAAAGCCAGAGCTATAAGCACGTATAGCAAAAGGTGCACAAGAGTGAGGCAAACAGTTTTGCTACTGTCTTCTGAGAAACCAATGCTGCAGTTAGCATTCAAAACAGAGTTAGAAAAACAGTAATTAACTTTGCCTAAAGATCATGTATCAAATAAATTACACGTAGAGTATAAGAACTGCAAGCCCAGGAGGTGACAAAGTAAGAGTTGCAAACAAAGGAGAGGATTAGATTAAATTTGCATACTGTTCCTATTATTCTTAAACTTTTGGGATGCCTTCATAACAAAGCTTTGCTCTGGGAAATTTCAGACAATATTTTCAACTTGCAAAAAGTTCTAGAAAAGGTACACATACTTTCATAAACTGAAGATGTTGTTCTGCAAGTGTCTGCACTTCATCTAAATATTATATTTCCTACGTATACAATAGTTTCTGGCTCAAATTTATTGTCTCTGTAAAAGTTTGTCATATACATTATTTACACAATTAACAATGACTTGGTAGTTATTGGACATATTAAAGTTTGTATGAAAACGAAGGATGACTATAAAACTTGTTTTGGCAACAACTGAGAAGGCTCTCTAAATCCGTTTATTCTGATCACCATGCAAAACTGAAATGCTCTTTTCACAATTTCTGTATATGTGCATATAATATTTTTAATGGAGGAGTCTTACTAGGCAATACATATTGCCAATAGCACAGATAAAATTTACAGTATGAGATAGATAGGTCATTATTTAACTAAAGAAAAGATGCGAAAAATCTATTTCCACACTGTGAATTTGAAGGAGATCTGGGGAAAAATGGCAGTTAAAATTGTTCTAGAGGTCAATATCACAAAAAACCCCAGGATTATATTAAAATGGGATTAGAACAAAGGAAACTAAAGAACATTATTACCTTCTTAAAAGTAATGTTAATGGTCTGTTAATTTTATCCTATTATTTCAATACCTCATTTTTTAAATATTTGCATGACCTTTTCTTATGGGCAAGAATACTGGAATGAAAGGAAACACAATTACAGCTAAACAGAGTAAAAATTAAAAATTAAATAAATACAACAGTAATGAATATTTTAGGAAAAAAGACTTCTATGTTTGTATTAAACTAAATACAAGGATTATTCAAGTTTACACAGGCTCACTGCTTGGAATATTTTCTATGCAATCTCAAAACAATCTTCAATTTCCATAATTTTTCAGCTTTCACAGTTCCTGACATCACACTCCAGAGTCCTTGGGTATTTTTTTGATTTTTCAAGTCTTATACGGATACTATGTGCACATAAACTAACTCTATACAGTTAATGCAGAAGGATGATGAATCCATATATGATGGATATTTTGAGAAAAAATTCTTGCACATATACAGACAACAACGAGCAAAATGACTGGGAGCATGCCTGAAGTAAATCTATTACTGTGCTTTGCACAGCTAAATGGGAAAAATAAAAAAAAAAAGGCAAAAAAAGCACCGTGAACAAGACAATACACCTCAAGAAACAAATCTGATATTAATTGCAAAAGATCCAGAAGCCTAAACTGATAATGCATTTAGACATTGCCTCTTCCAGAGGCAATCTCTAGCCAGTCTAAAAGTTGGCAGGCTGCAACGTCTGCATTACCTCCCTCACCACAGGCATGATGGCATGAGCCGAATCCTGGAGGTCACTGAAGTGCACTTAGGCAATCCTCAGCTGGCGAATAGTTTGAAGGGAGTTTCCCAAGCAGCATAGTGATGAACTCTTATGATTTCTTGTGAATAGCAGAATGATCCCCTACTTGACACCCATTTCAGGTCACATCTCACTCTTTTTAGCACCTTATATGACAAAAATTTTCTGCATTTGAGTTTTGAAATTCTAATTAATAAATCATGTGAGATTATTCTACTTAAAATTCAGTTGTTTACACTTCAGTTATCCACATTTAAATGCCTTCACTTAACCTTACTCTTCCTTTGTAGTCAATAAACAGAAATAGTAACTTAAAAGCAAGATGAATTTCATCATTTCAAAAAAGGTTTAAACAGATAAAATGTTGCTGGGTTTTTTTTAACTATAAAAGCACCTATTTCTCACATAGAGTAATGATTTCAGATAAAGCTATTAAAAATTCTGTGAAATGAATCTTTTCCTTTCCATCTGAGAACATAAAACTAGATTTCCATCACAAATGTTCTTGTATTTATGTAACTGCTTTCAAATGAAGTGGTTTGTCTTTTAGGTTTTACATCTGCATTTTTATACAGAGTATAAAAAACTGGAAAGTCATCACTTAGAGCAAATAAAACATGCTTTTAAAAATATAAGAACCAATCAATAAGATGTTTTAAAACAACAGCTGATTACTCCTATTTTTATATAGTCATTCTTTTTAGATGTTTCGTCTTTTGAATATATATGCTAAAAAATGTATTTTCAGAAATGACTGGGCTGTACTGGAAAAAGATTCCTGAAAGCTAATGTGAAACACATTTTAAAATGGAAATAATCCAGAGGAGTTTCTGGGACACAACTTTCATTTGGGTGAAAAATAATTATCTTATAAAATCAGTACATCACAATGACAGCAATATTTCACTACCCACAGAAAACTAGTCTCACCTCAGTCAATGAAGAAGAGGTAGCCAACCTTGTGAAGAGAAACAGATGGCTCATATCTGAAATACCTTTGCATTCCCATCAGGCTGTACAATTAAAAAAGAATTAGCCCCAACATTTCTTTTGAGTTTGTTGGTGTAAGTGAATACACACAGTTTTAAAAGTACTCCAAGACCCAGTTTTATAAAAATCCTGAAATAAACTTAATATGTTGTCCAGCTGACCTATATATAAAAATATCAGTATAGATTCCTAACAAGCAAAAATGAGCTCATATTGTTCTCCTTTTTCAGTCAGATGTAATTTTAATTTTGTGCCAATCATGTAATTTTAATTTCTGTCTCTTCTTTAAGTACTTTTATACTTTTTTCCCATTTTTGCTTTCCTCCATAAAACAGAAGCTTGAAGACTTTACAAAGTAAAACTGTGCATCTGACAATTTCATCCTTGATTAAAAATTAGCACTGGCTTCCTTGTTCAGTTAGGGTTTGGAGACTTCTAGGGTAAAATAATTTAAAAAAACTCTCAACACCCACCACCACCACCACCACCTTACCTGCAAAGTGAGCAAAATGAGATATTGTAATTAATACACCAAGCCACATCATTTTCTTGGGTTTGCTAATGCAGAGGTTTTAAAACCTCAGCCAAGACTAGTGATAACACAGCTTTCAGCAAGTAGTTGAAAATTAAAGTCCTCATAAAAACATGTTTTTAACCTTGTTTCTAAGGGGAGGTTCTTGTGGTTTAATTCTCTGTAACTATTTGCCTTTCTACCGTACATCCTGGACGTTGCAACATATTAGCTTCTAATATCACAGTTTCAAACTGAACTCCATTAGGACTATTTTTCCATTCTGAGCATTTTCTTCAGATGACTAGGAGGAGGATCAGTTTTGTATGGCAAATTTACTCAAAGCTGCCTATCTGAAACAAACAAACAAACAAACAAAACCAAACAAACCCCAAACTAAAAAAGCCCAAGATTGGGAAAAGTGGTCACAATGTTTGCAATACACATCCAACCCCGATGCTTTTGCTCAAAGTCCTGTTTGCGCCTTAAACACGGCATGGCTGAAGATGACTTTGCTTTATCTGGTATTGGTCCAATTAGACAAATCAAATATACCACAGGAATGGTTCAGAAGAAACATTATTTGTCTCTACTGAAATCATATTGAATGTCTAATTATCATCCTGCAGTCCAGGATACATGAATATTAGCTGCCAAACCTATAACATGGCAAAGAGGACACTGTAGTTACCCTCCTAATACATACCTTCTGAATTTACAGAAGCCCATTAGGTTAGCTAATGTCCTTGTAACTCTGTGTATAGACTATTAAATTTCACCCAGCAAAATTACCCATGAACTTAACTAAAACTTGCTTTCATCCAGCTACCCTGCCTACAGATTTGAATGTCTAGGTTTGACTAAGAGATAACTTCCATGGAAATATCCAGTTTTGATCTGAAGGCTTTGAGAGAGAGATAATCTACCAACTGAATGGTTAGCTGCTGTGATGACTAATCACTGTCACTGTGAAAGGCTGTCTCTTCATTTGTATTCTGATCTCTGTCTTCACCTTCTCATCACAGAAACAGCTTTGACACCTCTTCTAGAGCCCTTCAAAAAAAGAAAAGGAGGTACTGAAGATGATACTATACATTATATAAGATAATCTCCTGATATTCTTTTTCAATAAAAAAACAAAATGCATGCAAGTTGCCTGCTTTAAGACATCTCCATCCTGGAAAGCGGCATTTGATTCTGTTTCTTGTGACTGGCATGCTTTAAAGCCAGACTCCTTTAAAACCCCTTTACTTCAGGGGTAAAATCAAATTCCTACTTTTCTGCCCCTCTGTCTTGTTTACAGATCCAAGGATATTCCTCCACAGAGTCTTACTGGGAGATCACTGTCAGCTGCTTTTCTACTTGAAATGTTATGTGTCTTTTCAGAGTCGCTGCTTTCTAAAGGGGTACAGGTATATCGCACATTCCTTAAATAGCATTAAGGGTGCAGCCAAACCCTCCAGCTTTCCAGTACATGTTATTTAATGATGTTTCCTCAGTGACGATTTTTAAAGATGTTAGACTGTTTACTCTAATAATTGTAATTATTTACACTTATGTCTTAATTCACATTCATTCAAAGGTACATCATAGAAAAAAAAAATTGTGTTAACTCATTTTGTTATCAGCAGATAAACAGATGTATTTAACTATTTTTACAAGCATCTGAATAGAAGAATATCTAATTGGATATGATTCTTATTGATCACATCTGATACTAATCAGGTTGAAGAGAGAAATAAAAAAAGTGCAAAACACTACAGATTTCCTGTTTCTAGATAGTAACTCCTCAGATAACACTATATTTATAACAGTTTGAACAGTGATAAAAGCCCTTTAAGATACTGACTTGAGTAAGAAATAACTAACTCAGAGAAAACTGATTGAAGACAAGCATACGTAATTTAATGCTGCTGCTCTGGGATTCACACATGCATTTAAGCAGCTATTCAGTGTCAGAAGAAACAGGGTGGGTTTTGGTTTTTTTCCTGAAAATTAATTTAATTAAACAGATAGCAGTAGAGTTATTCTATACCCTAACTCAGTGTTTATCTTGGTATCTTGATCGAATGAATTTAGCTCAGCTAAAGTTTCACCTGGTTTTAAAAATGTGTAATTACAATAGTGCTAAACTATATTACTAAGTAGAATTTCAGGCTGTAAATAAGCATTGGTTTATTGGCTGAGTATTCAGCAAAAAGAAAGTCTTACTTATAATTATAACTAAGCCATTAAGAAATTTCTATTTTAATTGCCTTGAAGTTTGTTTTAATGTTATACAAGGCAAAACCTCTATATTATCTTCCTAAAATACTAGAGAAAATTGCTAATGAGCTGAAATCCTGCCAGAGCTTTGAGTTTCAGCTGACCAAAAGATTTATGTTCATACTTAAAGATAAGCACATGCTTAAGCCTTTTTCTATTAAAGACGTTTGAGAAGAAATTATGTCCCATAGGAGTGATGTGCATGTGGCATAAGCGCTTTCATGAAGAGAAATCAGATGACTTTTGTACTTAGCTATGCCAGTGAAACTTGTGACCAAGAAAACATGACAAAATATCTGAAATAATGAAGAGTTTAAATAAGATGAAATGAACAATGCTCTTTTATGGCATAGAATAGGAACTATTAAAATATCATTGCATAATAAGTGTTTTTACTCTTTAGCATTGAAGAGATATTAATCTTTAAATATTTTATATTCTATAAATACCCTGTGCATGAAATGGCTGACAGAGAAGAATTTTAAGGTTTGAAACTTAAAACAAGTTAAGAACTGGACAATGACCTTCTAACTCTTAGAAAGAAGTGCGTAACTTTAAGATACCTAAGGATTAGGGGATCGATGTGTAGATCTATTTCAGGGCCATCTCATGGTGATGAAAATAAGAATCTGCACTATGAAAGTATTAGAGAGATACCAACATATAAGTACAATCATATTTAGATTTTCTGTCAGTCCTGTGTGGTTTCTCATTACCAGCTTCAACAATAATTTCAGGGAATTTAGAAACTTGAGTCTGATTCCCTGAAAATTATCTTTTTAATTTTCTGCTGAAATAAGGATTACATATAAGACTATAACAATGACAATACCTTTAAAAAGACTTTGATTTCAGCTGATTATTTTCCTTCCACAGGACTGGAAAAAAAGAAGGATGGATTTAATGTATAGGCTGTAGCTCTTCCATTAGCAGCATTATTTTCCACTATGCCAAGACTTATGTGAATGGTGAGAGTTGAGAGTGTAACTGAATGAGTGCTTCACTGCTCTGTGGTTGCAACCTGGAGGAGTGGCATAGTTAATTAACATCTAGATGAAAAACAAATACACAGTCTGTTGTGAAAAGGTATAACAGTATCACCAAGAGATGAGAAAATAAATTTTGTGCTAATTTCCAAATGAAGCAATGAAAAAGGATAACAAGACATGAGGGAAGAACCAAACAATCTCAGTAATATTTCTTCACCAATCCTTATTTGGTGGTATTTGTCCATGAGAAGCAATTAAGCTTTTTATGAAGTCTGTAAAACAGGAGGTGAATGTGGCTGCATGAAATAAAACAGTGCAAAGTTTGACAACTACCCCAAAATAGCTACTTTACAATATAGAACAGTTGAAGTAGGCATCTCCTTAGCATATCTCAAACAAGTAGCATTCAGTCTATTGTTTAGGTTTATTCATCATTAAATTTAGAGTCCAACAGAGCAGGCAAACACTATAAAAGCTTCCTAATGGTAAAGCACAGCAGACCTCTGGAATAGCTTCTCTGGGAAGGCTGGAGACCTTTGAGAAAGATGAGACAAGCATGTGTGAAGAATGACACAGATGAAGTGGATCCTGTACTGGCCAATAGTGGAGGACATGCCTTGTTGCTGACTAGTACATATGGCAGCAGGATTTCTCTGTATTTTCTGCTCAGATGTACAAGGTGTGAGGTGTTGTGGTCAGCAACTAAGCACCATGCAGCCGCTCACTCACTCCCCCCACCCCAGTGGGATGCAGGAGAGAATTGGAATGCAAAAGTAAGAAAACTCATGGGTTGAGATAAGAACAGTTTAATAATTAAAATTAAACAGCAATAGTAGTAATAATAATAACAATAATAATATAATGAAGAGAGAGAGAGAGAAAGAGAACCCAGGATAAGGAGGATAAAAAACCCCAACCAAACAACAAGTGATGCAACCCCTCACCACCCACCTACTGATGCGCCACTCCCCGAGCCATGACCACTGCTTCCCCAGGCCAACTCCTCCCAGTTACTATACCGGGCCTGACATCATATGGTATGGAATAGTCCCCTGGCCAGCCCAGATCAGCTGTCCCAGTTGTGCCCCCTCACTCTCCAGACTCCTGCACCCCCTGCAAAACACAGGAAGCTGGAAAAGTCTTTAACCAGTATAAGCACTACCTGGCAACACTTAGCACCTACTTAGCAACAATTGAAACATCAGTGCAGCATCAACACCATTCCCACACTAAATCCAAAACACACCACTACAGTGAAGAAAACTAACTCCATCTCAGCTGAAACCATGGTAGAGGGTTGCCACAATAGCACAGACTGGGAGAACCTACCTGATCACCAAAGCTGCTTTAATTCCTGTTGGTGAAAAATTCAGATAAAATCTGCAGGTTCCCCAGTTGATCCAGAGCATGTAAACTCTTGCTGGGTGTCTCTGTCATGGTGCATCATTTAGCCTAGTAGAAAGCTGAAGGCACTGCAGGATCCCTTCTAATGATAACCAGAACAAAATAGGAGTACAAATTAAATTCAGAAAGGAAACTCAAATACTTTAATGGTACTCTACATTCACATTTAGGAGAGAAACTGGATGAAATCAGAGGTTAGATATGGGGAGAGTATGTAGTCTAATTTCAACAAATTTAGAAGCTTAATTTAATTATTTAGCAGTTCCTAATTTTTATAGCCAAGAGAGGAAATTCCATCAATACCAGAACACTTACCGTGTGTATACATTTCTTTACTAATGACTATGAACTGAAAGTGCCATTAATCATTTGAAATTTGGAGATCAAATTTATGCAGTGTTTCTTTCGGTAAGCAGGTATGGATGGCGATGCCAACAGTGCATATCAGCAGTAGATCTGCAGCTTACAAATTGGAGTTAGAGCAAATTGTTTATGAAGTCAGCTGATTTCAGACCCCAGGATTGTTGTGTGTTCCTAATAAATAAAAAACTAATTACTTTTTGAACAAGATCATTGGAGAAATATAGCTTTATTGGATTTAAAAAATAAATGTTATGCAATTAAGAAAACTCTCTGTTAATGAACATTACTGGGTGGCATCTTGGCTTCTGGTTTAATCAGAATACTTGGAGATGAGGAATTTGAGACTTTCCACACAGAGGAATCTGGAACCTGCTAGCAGTTCATTGCTCTCCATCAACACATCTACACGCAGAGTTGGTTTTTCCTCTGTGATGAAGTGTGTTTCCACATTCTGGAGGCTTCTTCCACATTCACTGAGCAGGAGTGGAATAAACTTGAGACTAAACACCTACATTTTGCTATCTTTGTGTGTAAGGAGTGTTTGAGCTGCCACCATACTCAATGGAAATGCAGTCATATATGCTGTGGAACCTGTGAGACATTTCAGCTGACCATCTGATAGGAGTCTACAATATATTGACATGACTTACTCTTCCCGGGGTTTCTTTTCTTGAATCTAATGCAGAGAGATCCAAAATAGTAGTTAAATGCTTAACAAACCACCCAAGCAGTATAGTGGCACAAAATTTTAGCAGGCTGCATGAATCAAAATATTTCTGCCAAAACCAACCTAGCAATTCAACATTCTGATCCTGGAGATACCCAAAAGTGATAATTCCATAGTTTCACTAGTCATATATGATCCTCTGAGATGTCACGTATAGACCCACCCCAATCCTTTGCACATACTCAGAGGATTTTTAATGTACATGGTCATCTCTGAACTGTCTCAAAAATGCTGTAGATGCTCCTACACGCCACAGTCCTGCTGGCCAGAGAAAATATTAAGCCAGGTATAAGACAATCCTTACATGAGGTACAAAATAATTTTTTATCAGAACTACCCTTTGAAACCTGCAAAAGAAAAGATGAATCCTTTCAAGAGTAGCTCTGTTCACTGCCAAATCAATAGGTCTTTGTGCTTTCTCATATAAAAAGTAAGCGACACACTCATCAAGCCTAACGTTCTTCATCTGTTGGCAGGAAGAGTGAAAAACCGATGAGGTCTTTCTACACTATACATCAGTTTCAAAGCGAAACATATTCACTCTCTTTTGAGCAATTCCTTTGACAGAATCTGACAATTTCCCCCTTTTAAGAAAGTATTAATTTAATTAGATAGCAATGAATAAAAATCTTACTTTCTTTCTTTTTTTTTGCAGTTAACTTCACAAACAACTTGAGGTGCAGAATATAAGTCTGAAATCCAGCTCTGCTCCTTGAAGAATACATAGTTTCTTTAGCGCTTATGTCAGTGCTAATGCCCTTCAAATCCCACTCACATTGTCACAATATTTAGACATTCTATCACTTGAATATCAAGCCATGGACTTTTATGTCTACAGAAACTATATTTCATGCATGGAAATAGAAAACTCAAAGAGGGGAGGTAGAGGAAGGAAATGTTAAGGGAAGATGAAAAAGAGGAAGAGAGCATCCTAAAGATAAATGCAAAAACAGTAACTTATTTACATATCTTTAGTTTAATGGTCCCCAACTACAGCTCCCAGACAGAATGTTTCCTGTAACTCTCTAATATTCTTCACAGCTACACAAATGAAATCCCCTGATGACTATTGGTTACTGTATGAGATTTAAGGCTCCAATTCCTAACAATAACTTTGCAATCAATAATGAAAAATTAATTCTGAAGTTAATATTATTTTGATCCTCTATTGTGATTTATCTGTAAACTAGTAATTTAGGTTGTCAGAAATGGTCTTCTGTTTGATGGAGAACACATAATGTAATTCTAACATTTGAACAAATATCCAGATTTCTTTTTTGGCTGAGGCTCATTGTAATTCATATAGGTTTTTTCTGCTTTCAGGGCTGTTGATCTGATGAAGAAAATATGCTTTGTTTATCATCAGAAAATTAAGAAGAAAAATAGCTGGCTTCTGAGAAGCTGGAGATCCAGATTCTACTATTAAAAAATGTGAAACAAGTTTTTAAAAAATTACTTTAATGAGTGTCCTCAGGACACTGTATTTCCCTCAGTGTAAGACTTCAGATGTTGTTGCAGTATCTGGAACGTGGAGCTCATGGCAGTAATTTTTTACTAATTCCCTTGAGACAATCAATTGATCCATAAATTGAAAAAACAAAACCAAACAAAACCCAAACACAAAAAACCCCACCTTGAATGATGGAGAAAAGCTTAAGCTAGAATTGGATTATATTGGCAGGATGATATACAGAAGCTTATATTATCACAGCCAGCCTTTGTATTTTTCTTTAATTTATCAAGAGTTTCCAGTGGTAGCAACCTTCCACCTTTGCCCAGCATTAAAAGACCTTCTAAGAGTAAAGATCTGAAAGCTAATATGGCTTTTTCACAAACAGAGCTTATTTGTTCTCCACCAGCGAAAATCACAGGTGTTAATAATGAAGCAACTAAATTACTGTTTTCTATCCCTGTGGAGAAACCAGCAGCAATCTGGGAAACAGATGGGCTAGCAAGAGTGGTAATTCAGATTCTTATACACATATGAGATTAAACTGCAAAATATTTGGTTCTTACGTTAATCAGCAAATGTTTTAAATGTTACACTGTCAAACTGAAACAGTGAAAATGCTGTGTGTGTTAAACCACCGATAGTGACTGGAGAGATAAAACTTCCTCTTCTTTAATTTGCTTTCTTGGGGTTTTTTTAGAGGCTAGAAAAAAAAACACAGAAAAACTAATGCTTTCTACTGCAGGTCTAGTGGGGTTTTTTTCTCTTTAATTTTAAAACCAAAATTAATAAAGATAAGCACATAAAACGTACTCCGAAGAGCAGTACTGTTAGATGTGATACCATGAGATCCATAGGGAAACAATTTTATTGGCCCATATAATATTTTCCTTTAATATAACATTTAATCCACTCCCTCTGCAAACACAAAATATTCAGGGAGCTATCATCAGACTTGTTGCATTTTTGTAAAGTGTTGCCTTTTTAAAAATAATTTTATCTGTTTTGGTTGTGGTGACAGTTTTCCTTCCTTCCTCCCAATTCTTTTTCAATCTCTGGAAATTTTCTATGTAAACAGTTTTCAATCTGAGTAGGCATTTAGAATGCAATTAAGTTCAATATCACAAATATCATGTAGTTACCTAAAGTGTAATAAAGGCAAAGTTTAAGAACATGAGTCAAAGAGAGAGCTTATAAAAATCCTGCTGAGCTTGCTTATGTCCTGAATGACTGTTGAAAGCCAAGAATCGTGGCTTGACTATTCTACTTCTAACGCTACATGGCCTTTCCAAATTAAGTCTCTTTCTAGGTAAGTGAATCCCCTGGAGGGCCCCATGCAGTCCGAGAGCAATGTAGACCGATGTGACTGAGTTCAGCAGAAGCACCCACCACAACTTTCAGTCAGTAACACAGCCAGTGAAAGGGAAGGTGCTGCAAGCAACGTGCTATAACAGGTGATGCTGGAAGGTCTGCAGCGCAACAGAGGGAGTGGGGCTCCGGGTTTCAGTCGGAAAATGCTTTACTATAACTGAAGATCTGGCCATACACAACTCCCTGTTCTGGCTAGCTGAAACTGAGTTTGAAGCCACATTAGCCAAGAAATGTTTTTCACTTAAAAAAAATGCTGAAACAAGGCAAAAGAAAGTAATTTTCTATCTCCATAAAACTCACAGCATTATTAACCATTCTGAACAGTATTTGTTGTTTGAAGTAGGGACATCTTTAGAATGCTTATAGGTGTCTACTCTGGTTATCAGACTGTATTTTGTGCTTATGGCAATGAAACCAAACAAAAAGGAAACCATCTTATTTCTTTCCATTCTCTAATATTTCCATCCACTAGAAATTTGAAGGCCCAATTCTCTGTTATGTGATGTTGGTTTGTTGTAGAGGGGGCAAACAGTTTCAGAGTCAGATTTGATACAACTTTTGAGCCTTTTAGGCCAGCCATGCTATAGTCCTGAAGGGATGAACCTGAAAGGAAAAAGTAATGCTTTGATTTTACATGTCTGTTGTGGGATACCTCTGTTCTACCTGTGATAAGCACACACGCATTTTCCACTAGTAGGAAATCACTGTCAGCATCAGCCTTCCTCTTTGTGCTTCAGAAGCTAAGGCAGAGATTCTTCTGATGTTTTCAAATCCTGCTTTTAGGAAGTTTGGGCATTATTGACATTGTCTTCAACAGCATTTAATAATGGAAAGCTGCTGACCAATTCAGTGGCAAGTAAAGTAATCATGTGAGGGATGACTGAGGAAGTTGGAAAAGACAAATGTAGACAACATTTCACTTCAGTTTCCCTCCTCTTTTTCCTGTTTCAATTTAATTTTGTACTTTATATAGGATCATTGTGTCCTGTTTGAGCAGTTGAATATGGGAAGAATAATGGAATTGCACATAGTTCTCTTATTCTGGTCTCTTACATAATTAGTTTTTTTAGTTATACTGATTTTTTAAAATATAAACAAACCTTGTGTTAAAGCCATGTAATTACAATTTATGTTTTTAGGCATAACATATTATGTTATTAAAATGTATCCAGTTCTGTCTCTTATACCATATTTAGATTACAGTAAGCACACTGCATTGCTTAATTTGTTTTTATTTACCATGTATATTGAACTAGGTTTACAGGCATATACTTATTAAAACATTTAATTTTATTCTTGTTGGTTTAATCAGGTTTATATTGTAGAAAGGTGGATAATTATCTGTGGAAGATATATAGAGATATTTCATCATAAGATGGTAACTAAGGAACAAATTGGTACATAACCTTTACAAAACCATTTAAACTCTTGAGTCTCTATATACCATTTAAATTCTTGAGTCTCAATATACCTTTTGTAAAGTTGGAGGAATAATCATTTTGTTTGCTGTTCTCTTCCTATGGATTTCTAAGGTTTTCAGACCAGCAACTTCATCCTATTATTTACTTATACAATATAAGAGAGAAAAACTTTCCTTCTCTGTTATGTGTTGTCTTTTTGGTGTTATGATGGCATCTGAGGACCAGGGTAACCTCTACTGGAACAAAATTGTACAGGTAGCCAGGGCAAAACAGCCTAAGTCTGGCTTTTCCCAAAAGGCTGTGCTCTAACAGACCTGACACTGCCATTAAGTCTAGTATCTATTTAAAACTGGCAGTTTCTCAATTTCTTTTTTTGTGGGATGGGAGGAGACTGTTAAATTAGCAAGTATAAGACTCGGAAGTTTAAAACTTAACATTACAGTTAAACTGTAACATTTAAGCTCCCAAAAGAGCGTTCCTGAGTGCTGCAGGGACTGTGTTTAAGAAATGTCCAATTACTTAGAGTAGTAAAGAGGAAACAGTAAAAATGTAGATATCCATGCTGCAAGATAGAGCACTGAAGATAAGGGAAAAAGTCGGTACTTTTAGTAAGCTATTTATAACAGGCATGACAGGAAATTCTTAAAAGTCTTCAGTTGATAGCTGTGAGTCCGTAGTACTTTAATTTATCACTGTGGTGATAAATGAAACAGAGTTTCATTTTTGTCTTTGAAACTTGAATTAAATATTCTTCTTACATGAGAGATATATTAGGAACTTCTTACTTTATATAGCCAGTCAGGTTAGGAGCCAAGTTTTCTGCAGCAGGTGTAGTAGCACAATGCTTTTTTTAATTCAAGCTCTGCCTCCATTTGCTGAACCACAAATATCGTATAAATGGCAGCAACTAGCCATCATGATGCATCAGTAACGTCACTCTCAAGTGACATCCCTAAAGGGTGGCAGATGGTATCTAAACCAGCTGTCAGATCCTAATAAGTAGAGGTCAGAACAGCATCTGTCTCCATTAGTGCACCCTTGCTGACATGCAACAAAGCTCATTTAAGTTTTGTTGTTGCTGTTAGTTCAGTGTGGAAGGGTCTTTTAATGAAAATATAAGATGATAAATTGCAAGCAACTGGCCCAAATATCTTCCTGTGTGGTTTATGCATTTTAAAGTCAAGTAGCAGATACTGTTCATAATTGTATGCTTGAAATATATGCCCAAAAATCTTCATCAGCAGATTGATAAAGACTCCAGCTGGTCTCAAGATAAGACTCACAATTTCTAGTCAAACAGTACAAGCCTCAGTATTATTTGATGGAAGGTATGCTGAAGTGTCACCAAGGTGCTATAATTTTCCTGCAAAAAAATTAGTTCAGAGGCATAGTAACTCCAGGTGGATTTAGTGACTTCTGAATGTCAAATGCGACTCTCAAACGTAGTTCCTGCTTCATTATGGTATTTGTCCCTTAATGTTAAAAGGGTTTTGTTCCTTGAGATTCTTTAATTTTAAAGGTCATTGCAGATGATTGTACACTGAAAAAGTGGAAGCTTAGTTAAGGTATGAAAAATTATTTCTATATGATAAATTCCTACTCTATTTTTTTCTGTGATCTTGCATTTCCAAAGTCTGTCTGTGGAGATAAAGGTCAAGGGAGAGGGAGAAGAAGAGGGGGAAAAAGAAGGAGTGGGACAGAAGTCAGAGGCAGAGGCAGAGAGGGAGAGGGAAAGGGAAGGAAAAAGTTAGGAAAGGAGAAGGAGAAGGAGAAGGAGAAGGAGAAGGAGAAGGAGAAGGAGAAGGAGAAGGAGAAGGAGAAGGAGAAGGAGAAGTAAAGTGAGATGAGGAGAGTGTAAAGTATGTTATGCATGATGGAGGACTGACAGGATGTTTTGAAATTACGAGGGCCCACTGCTGAAGAAAGAAGTAGCAAGTTCAATTTCATATACCTGCGTCAGATGCCTTCGTAGTGTATTAAGGGGAAGCTTAATATTTTAAAGTGTCTTTTTATGTTTTCCATCTTTCTCCGCTGTGATGAAATTGGAAAAGTGTTAACAAACTTCTCAAATATTGTTTGATACGTAGTTTTAGTTTTCATTAGTGATCTGTGATTTGACTTTGAGAGCTAGAAAGGCAGGGTTAAATGGTCAAGATTTGATGTCTTAAGACAAGCTTCTACTTTTCAGTGCAAGGAGGTCACCACCAGCCTGGCCAAGGGATTCGTTTTCTGAGGGTGACTTGTCAGAACTACTCAGCAGGTGGTAAAAAATTTCCAAAATACTTCCTTTTGAAGAAGTCTGGGCTAGCCAAAATTTCAGTTCGTCTCTTTACCCTCTGCCCATTACCTGTCTCAGTGTAATATTATTGTCATTGGTTATAAACAGTTGTCAGGGATTTTTACTAAGTTTTATTTTAATATTTCTTTTCTTCTTGATCATCACTGCAACAGACCTAATGTTTTTTAACACAGCCTGTTACTGCCTTAGTCAGTTGACAGCCTGCCCCCAGCTATGTTGTTTTATTACTAGTAGCAGTTGAGATATGAGAGGTACATAGTTCCCAATGGCAACAAATGTAAGCAGAAAACAAACGGACCTGTCTGTGAAACCCTCAAAAGAAACAGTGCTAACCAAAGAAACCACATGACATTCATGGGGCTCTAAATGAAGTGGCCTTCCTTTAATCCTTTAGCTATGCTAATTGTTTTTACAGTTGTCAGGACAGGCTTTCTTAAAATGTTGCAGGGAAGGATTTCTCTTTTCCTAAGATGGAACATTGGTTTTGTGGCTACTTCATCATGATGAGTGGCAGAATACCATTACCAGGGAAATCATGTTATATTTCCTGACATCCATATGTTATCTGCTCCACTTCATCAAATAGCCATTTTATCAGTGAAGACATTCAGTTATCAGTTATAAACTTTAATATTTTGTGGCAAATACAATAGCAAATTAATCCCCTACTTCTCCTTTTTAGCAAGAACTGTTTCAGACACAGGCGCCCTCTAAGCTCTGCACATCTTGCACCTCTGCTGCATCATCTGCAATCTAGTTTGGCTGTGAGATTGCTGTTTGTTCTGCAAGTCACTTCAGGGTGAGATTCTGACTGTGGAGAAGCTACAAAGAGACGTTACTGCTTTGGTTTAATGTTGGGGTGAAACAGTGTGCCTGTTTTTGTGTGTCTTCATAGAGATATGACCCAGGAATCTACAGCTTTCCCACTCACAGCTGGACCTTACCCTGTGCTCAGGTCTAGTGCTGTAATCCTGACTTGCTTCAGAAACATAGGCAAAACAGAATGTGCTACTCAAAGGGACAATAAAACCCTGGCACAGTTATTGTTACCCACGTCTAGGTCTGGAAGATCATTTACTGCAATATTTGGTTTTGAAGGAGAATGTCATTCTTCTGTCATCTCTCACAGAGTAACTCTGCCAGGAGTCGTCTTAACACTTTCTGCATAGCTGAAAGCCAGCCTTGGTCCTGCAGCTGACCTCAGCTCAGGGCTGACATTAAAGTAGGTTAATGCCAGAACAAAATGCTTTTTTGGAGCTGCTCACCAGGAAGCTCTGGACACTCACACTGAGGCATGCATGTTGCCTAAAATGTCAGAGCATGTAAGCAGCAGAGCCTCACTGGAAAATCACCAAGGACAAAGGATTATAAGCATTTAGGACTTGAGACTAATTCTTGCTGCAATATTACTGACATTTTTAACTAAAGGGAGGAAAACTAGCATCTGTAAATTGCCTAACAGATGATGTCACCTCTGGTGTTGAGACCCAGACCTAACAATTTTCTGTTTAAATTTCCTCCCCTGTGCTATGAGATTACATATTGGAAGTATTTGGGAACTACCTTTGGGTAAAAGCTTTTCATTTTAATGTTTTCTATATCATAGTTCAAAAAGAGATTTCTGGAGGAATCATCTGTGGCTTGCAATGTGTTGAACTGTGGGAAAGGCATGTGGCAAGCAGTTCTGTTGAACATAATTTCTAATGTTACTAAGCCATTCAGAGCCTCTTTTCCTGCTACTGCTCCATTCGCTTGACTAATTTTCTTCATCTGGCTTTATACTTTCTTCTCAAAGTGTGTTCACATTTGCCATTTATTCATTACGTACTATTCAGAACAAAGCTAATCTGTCATTTAAAAGACCTAGACTTCATAAAGTATAGATACTTTCTGCATTTCTAGATTCCTTTAAGCATACAGATCTGTGTCTTATTCTGAGTCAGCATTGGTTCACAAAACAGAAAAATTTGGTTAAGCTTTCTGAAGCCTATAGATCTTGGTAAATTAGCACATGTGTTTTTTGAGCCATTAGGCCTTCAACACACAAGATGGTCACTGCAGAATTAATGAGAAAGGAGTTTGCTTACTGAGCAGTGAGAATGAAATAAATATTATTCCTTTCTCCAGTTTACAGTGCACTATCTATCTTAAATTTTGTTGTTTCTTTGTTTTTGAATGCTGACCTTTGCAGCCAAAATGTTCTCTTAATGCATTTAGTTTTAACTTCATTTCATAGTTATATTAAAGAACTCTAGTAGTATAAAGTATAATAATTAAAAATTGTGTGGCAACTGGAACATTAACATCAAGATTCAAAGCCCATTCATTATCCAGTTTGATATTTTAACATAGCTTAGCATATTAGCTTGCCTTACAGCACTAACAAGTGAGTCTCCATACAAAAGTGATTCTCAAGAATTATGAAGTAGGTACTTTTGTTTCTGATTGCATTGTACTAAGATGTTTGAACTTTCTTTCTATGGTAAGGAAGATGTGCTCTCAGATCTACAGACTTTCAAGGAACTTCCTGTACTGGTAGCTGGCATTAAAAAAAGATAGGGACATTTGGAGAGGTTTCAGAAATAAAGTATTCCAAAACATTTTCCTTTTGACCGATTTTATTATGTATATCTATTTATGTATATAGATATAGATTTGGATTTAGAAGTATATATTTAAATTTGCATTTATGTTTTAAGTGTTCCATACTATTGCAGGAGAAATATTTATGAAGATTCAATGCTCCCTTTGTTCTAGCTTTATTTTGCTTGAATTGGATATACTGTTCCTCCTTGGTTGTCAACACTGAACATAACTGACTCTGCTAGCTCCTACAGAGAGAAGAGCTTGTACTGTAGGAAGTTGTGCAAACTTTTATGTTAAACACAAAACCATGCATGGAGAATTTAAAAGAGGTGGACCATAACTCCTAACTGAATGCCTAAAACACCTTGCTGTAGACTGAACTTTTCCATGTACATTAGAGATAGAATTAATTACAGTTTATCCACTTGATGTTTTCTTGGTTTCTGTAGTTTCTCAGTTTTATTTGTACGTTTTCACTTTGAGTACACTGTATTAGTCTTGTTAATAAATGTGTTGTTTCTGAAATGCAGTGTTAGGAGCAGCTACTGTCCAGGGCTTCCCCATAGTTACTTACTTACTAACTATGTTATTTATTTATTTACTTACTTACTTACATTAGTTGAAGAGCTCATAACTTTTGAACTATGGGCTTTGTGTTGTACTACCACCAAAACTACTGGTAGATCAAAACACTCAGTTGGGAAGTGGCTAAGTGTATAGGAGCAAGGGGTCTAACTTCCCTTTCCAGCAGTATGCAGTGTAGATAATACAGTTAATGTATCTATTTATTTTGCTATAGTATAGACAAAAAGCGTCTTGGCTATTAAGTGCTACAGTTGTCAGCCCATAATCTTCTGTGTCTTCATTTCTTGTTTTATCAGAATATACAATGACATAATTTGTTTTATAAAATATTGTACATTTAAGATAAATATATGAGACTGAGAACAAGGGCATGTATTTTTGTTACTTTTACTGTCCGTACCTTCAATGTAATTTCTACAGCTTTGGCAAATATCCTATCTGAACACATGGTAACTGTCATTTTTTCTTCGCTCCTTCAATTAAGCAAATCCAAAACTATTACATGTGCATCAATTTTATTCACCAATTAAATGTCTTTAACAACATTTTCCCCACAGCTTCATTCTATTTATCAAGTGCTGATGTGCTTTCTATGTATCTAAAGAACTGAGGATCTGTTTGTATGGGAAAGTTCCATTAGACCATAATAATCTCCAGTTAATTGCACAGCAAATATTTATTTCTCACAGATCAAATTAATGAAACAGGTTCAGTAAGAAAAAAATCACATCAGCTTGGCAAACAGCACCTATCAAGCTATGTCAGACTGCCAAGGCATTCTTGGCAGAAGTCCTGGTAGAAAAATTGTGTACCTTTGGGAATACCGTCATCACTGAATTTCTAGATGATAATGTTGTTGTAGGTTTGTTTATTGTTGTTTTGGTTTTTACCTAGAACAAATAAAATAAAAAATTGGTTTTCCAAGTTTACTAATGTGCTCTGCCATGGCTACAACAGTATAATTGAAGAATGATCATTTTCAAGCTACTACAAACACCATTCAATCTTAATACTAAATAAGATTAATATTGTATTAGTATTCAGTATTCCTAGAGCACTTACTCCCCCTCTTATATAAATAGGAAAGGAGCTTTAAAAATAAATTTTCAAACCCCCCACTTTGATTACAATAATGACTCTCTTTCCTGTCTAAGAGCAACGTGAATGCTTTTCATGTGTCTGCAACAATGATTGTTTCATATCCCACACATATTTTCATATTCCCTTCCCACCATATTGCCTGTGCTGTGTCATGTGAAAGGCAATGACACTATACGTAACTGCTTGTAACAACAAAGGACAATCATGCATAGAGTCATAAAGTTTTTTGAGCAGAGGAAGCAAAAAGCCTAACTTGATCTGTCATTATTTAGGTTCATTTCATTGCTATAAAATTTATACCATTTTTCTTAACAGAAGTATCTGAGACCCTCATAAATATTTATTTTTGTTTGCACAAAAATTGCTATTTATGCCATCTGCTTCTTCTGAAGCTGATCCAAAAATAGGTGCATGGAATTTGTATCGCACATAAGGGCTGTTAGTCTGTCTGTAGAGATTCAACTTTAATAACTAGGAATTAATATTTTAAGTTAATTGAATTTGACATCAACTACCTGGACTTACTAACCCTACTTTTTTGAAATGTGGATGAAAACAATGACATGTTGTTGATTTGCTTTCTTTTTTTTTTCCTTTAAATTGTTTAGATCACAATTAAAAAGATGCTTTTATCCAAGGACTATTCACCTGTTATTTATTATGTGAAGCACACAAAAAACTGTGTTCATGAAGGTGGAAAATTTATCCTAAGTTCTCCCTGGCTGTATGTAAAAATGCTACAGCTTTCACTAAGAGATATGGTCATTATAAATAAGGAGAGAAACCCTGAGAAAAGCAAGATGCATAAGACCTTTAAGTAAAATCTTTATTTCTTCTGAAATGTTAATAAGAAATGTCTTTTAAAAATAGGTCAGTCACAATTTTAAAATCTTGTAATTTGGAAGGATTTGGATAAGTTAGGACTTCAGGTCTCTGGCCCATGGGTTAGATAGTTTATTTAGAAGTGAGGACTAGCCACAATGTATTTTTTATTCAAATTTAAATCAAAAAGTCTTCTTTCTTACTGTTGTATCAAATATTTGTTGATTTACCCCCAGGAAGAAATGTTCCTTATTTAAACCCAAAATTTTTTATACTGAGGAAAAATCAATGCATAGAATGGATTAAATAATTAATGTAAAAATACTACAGATAAAAGCTTCCTGTATTCTTAAGTATATACATATACTTATTGTATATATTTATATCACTGATGAAATACTGTCACCTTACAGAGATGTAATGTGAAACAGTCAGTCTTAAAGCCGTTGTTTCAAACAGGAGTCCTCCTTGAATATGTTGTTAGTCTTCAAATCTCCCTATGTTTTAGAAATGATTGATTTTGGGGGACATACACTGAGCAAACTAAAACTAAATATAATTTTCTATATCTCTTTAAAAAAAACCACCCAGAAATATTATAAATCCATATTATCTTCCCCAACTTAAACTGAAATTATGGATGGAAATACAGAACCAGGAAAATAATATCCTGTTATATATGCAACAATCTGTACTTAAAATAGCCTTTCTGTAGCATATGTATTACTGCAGAATGAGATAGGGAAGTGTGGTGCGAAGTTTTCATCTTATTTCCTTGGCAGATGCCTTGTTACATTGCTCTTACTAAGGACTAAAGTGACTATCCCAAACTCTTATGGTGTAAAATCTTAATATTACAACACTGAATATTCTATAGGTAAGGACCAAAGGTATATCATTAGAAGTTTGGTAACATTCAGTAAATGCAAAAAGGAAACACACATTGTGCCTGGCTGAAGAAAAAGACCTTCCTGAATCCTTTACTACTTCTTCCTGTCCCTTCTTCCTGCTCCCATGTATTATCTGTGCTATCTTTTGTTATGAAGACATATTCATGAGAGCTGATGACCTGGTCTAAGTCAGATCTGTGTAGAAAAAAAAAAAAAGAAAATATTAGGAAAAACTTAAACAGCATATAGTAAAAGCATCTGTCAAATCAACTTAAAGTGAATTTGAATATCTTTATTGTGAAAAGTTTGTCATTGAGATAAAAATCAACAGTAGACTACTTCTCATTAGTAGCAGTATAGAACTACTGTCTGCTTTGTGTATTTTAGAAACCATAGTACTGTAATCTTGAAAGCAGAAAATTCTCAACTGGCTCAACTTTGTCATATCAAACATATTGCAGAAGTTCTATGTATTTGCTAAAGTGTATCAATATGGAAGATCAGAGGATGCAGAGGGAGCAAGAGATTGGGAGAGAAAAGGAGAGAGAGAAAAGAAAAAATGAATACTTTTCGAATGAGAAATATATGGAGAGGTTGTGTACAGAAAATCATTTCACAGCCTCCAGTTCTGACTACGACTGACTCAGTTTCTGCCTACTGCTTCTGGGCTGGTTGTAAAGGCTGAGATTTTCAGGTGGCACTGAAACCCCGGTCAAGGACTCCAGGCTGTGACGACAACCCATGCACAGACAGAAAGGGTGGACAGAAGGCAGTGGGCCTTTAAGTGGCTTCAGCAAGAATTTCCACCAGACAGATTTTGTGTTAGTCCTGTTATGCTCCAAAACAAGACTATTGAGTGGTCTTTTTCAAAACACTTTACTGGGATAGGCCTTTCCTTACTTCCACTGCATGGAAGAGCAGGAAAGTTACATGAATACATCAGTCCTTGCCATCTTAGTGTACCAATAGAAATCTCATAAATTGTTTTGCAAAATCTGTCCTCTTTTCATAGTTTTTAGTTTGAAGTGGTCCTCAGCCAGTGCCAATCAGCAGAGCTAAATCCTTCATTACAAAAAAATCTGACACTGTTGCAGAACAAGAACACTGAAATATCTGCCAAGTTTTTATTTAAAAACTCATCCAACTTTACCTGATTCTTAAATTAAATCCCCAGGCAATCCCATCTCAGTCACTGAAAGGTTTTTATCACTTTGCCTCACAAAAAATGCCACAAAGATTTTAACACTGGAATTCAGTAGGTAAGTGAATGTAGAAAATATATCACTTTACTGTTATGTTTCAGTTATTCTCACTCACACAATGTCTTAAATTCAAATGCAGACCTACAAGTAGTTTCCTTCTTATCTCAGTTTCGTAGAAGTACAACCCTGCAGCACGCTTGTTGAACAGATCTCTTTGTTTTCAAGTGATATAAAGAAAAATACAGATATTGTTATTTCTTAGAGATATACAAAACCTGAACTGAAACACCGACCTACTCTGAGGCACAGGATGTTTTATTTTTTGTTATTAGGTTGATACTGAATGGAAGTTTCCTCAGTTAACCTACAAAGAATTTTTCACTGTATAGAAGGACACTCTGTTTTTGACAGAAAACATTGAGAAAACTGCAAGGTTTCTCCCTGAGTTAGTCAGTAGAAATATTTCTTCTGCTTTCAGAAAGACTAAGATTTAATTCTAAATTTCCAGTCAGTTTTTATTTCTTTCTATATATAGTATTTAGGAAACTGTAAAGATCTTTTTGAAATCAGTGTAACAAAATCCTTAACCTACTGAAAGTTATGTTAAGTCTTCTGAAGCTTGGTATTCTTTCTCTCTCCCTGTCTTTTTGTTTTTGTTTTTAATTTTAAAAGATTAAGGATTAGCTCTTTAGTTCCTGTGAGGTGTGCTGAATGGGTAGATGTTGAGAATAATCTGGTACAAGATCAGTAAGAGCAGAACAGCTATATCCTATAGACCTCCTTAGATCATGAACTGCAGTAAGTTCAGAAAATCTAAGGTGTTTCAGCACTTTTCTGTCATCATATCTTTAACCTTTCTTTTGTGATTATCAAATATGCCAGTGTTAAAAGCTGCCTTCTGAATTTGATAGCTGGAACCCAAAATATAAGGGGTGAAAAGAAAAGTAGGACAGGATTAAAAAAGAAAAAAGAAAAAAAAAACCAAAACCAAAAGAAAACATCTTGAAACCCCATAAATATTTTAGCAAACACAACATTTGTACCTCAATCAGATACAAATCACAGATTTAACAGGAAATATCTCTTTGTCTTTTCTCAAAGTTATCAAAGGGTTTCCTTAATATTTACCTATGAAAAGTTGCATACGTAATTTTCTCTTCTCTGTCCATTCCCTCCCCTTTGAGTAAAATAACAGACCTTGCAGCTGAAACCATAAAGACAAGTATTTATCCATATTGTATACTGAAATCTGTTAGGAAAATAAAAAATATTAAATTAATAATATAATCCTTCTTGTAGTTTGTCTATTAAACTTTCCTTTATGGTCACTGAAAATTATCTTTTTCTCTGTGCGTGTGAATGTCTGATGTGATCATGATGCTGAAAACCAAAGGAGAAAAACAAATGTCACTTAAAAGGAGATTTGTCTCCCAAAGAAAGCTCTGGGAAGTGGTATGAATTACACATGCACTGAATTCTGTCTTAACTGAAAATATCATTAGGAATCAGCACCTTTTAAACCAAATATGTTAATCAATTGTTTTCTTCACCAATTGTGAGAAAGAAAAAACCACAGCTTGTGGCTAAGGAAGAAGAAGACACTGTATGTGTTTGCAGGGGGTATTGTAGAGCAGGAAAAACAACTCAGAAAATGGCACATCATAAGATAAGCTTCACATCACCTGTTTTATCTTTTTCTGCTACACCCATATCTCTTCCTGCTAAGTCACGTTCTCACACTTGCATCTAATGAAATCTGTACATAACAATTACTTTCTACATAGTCAGAATGTCAGTTTATGGCATGAATGCTGTTGATTTACCAGTAGGCAGTTCTGATAGATCCAGATGTGTCAATGTGAAAATGAGGGCAGAAGACAGCCCTTTGTGTTGAAAGGATAAGAGCTCCCTTATTATGCAAGTATGAAAAAAGAGATTCTTTTAAAGTGAATAATACCCTTTGAAATTTTTTTTACTCAGTAAAAATGATAGGAGTTCCAAGGTTAAAAAAATACACTGGCCAGGTTTTATTATTGTTTGGGGGTTGGGGTTTTGGGGTTGGTTTTTTTTTTGTTTGGTTGTTTTTTTTTTTAAATTAGGATTTGACAAAACATGCACCCATGGATTTGTGAATTTCAGGGTGTTTGCTCATCTCTCTCTCTTAACAGGATTAATTTATAGTGGTACCTAAGTTTCCATACTGTAGAGAGGAGAAGGGTGCCAATATTTTACTATACATTTGAAAGGTGAGTAAGACATGGGCCAGAAAAAAAGAATTTTAATAGATTTTTATTATTTAATGTTTGGAAATCCTGGTTTGCTTGGACCGCTGTAAAATCTTTCAAATTTGTCAAAGAAGATTTAAACCGTATCATGTAAAATATCCCGCAGCTACTATTATTGATGAATAGGTTTTGCTAGCAGTCTGTTTTGGTTTTGTTGTTCAAATTTTACAGTGAGATAAGATCATAGCTTTTAATGGGATGCAGAAATATGTTGTAGGTTACACTAGAGCACAGTCAGACAAGGTCTCCTATAGGGAGAGTGATGCTTGGTCTTCAACAGTAGGGGAATATGAGAAGCAACATTATTATTTCTGATGATAAAAGGTGGAAAAATATGAACAGTTTTAATAAATTAGTCTCCTCTTAATATTAAAATTGAGATTATTTTTGTGTTAAAAATGAAAATTACTTGGAGAATTATGTCAGTTTTGGCCTAAAAATTGGAAAAGACTAAGGAAATTAAAAGTTTTGAAATTTAAATTTAAAAATTTTGCACCTTCTTTCCTTATCAAGAGAGAGACAGGTTATGAAATGCAGTAGATTTTCTAGACTGTCCTTGCTCCTGTGCAGGTAACAAAAAACATCCCGAGGTATATGTTATGTGAAAAGACTGAACCTTCTCTTTGCTACAAGTTTCCTAAATACAATACTCTGCTATTTTTGCAGTTTCCAGTTTTACATTTTGAGTAGCAGGAACTGTCTGGGCTCAGCTTTACCTTCCAGGAACAGTTGTTCCCTTCTCAGTGGTGGTTTTGTAGAAAAACACAGAACAGACTACAATTATTAAATGTTTTCCTCTATCATCATTTAAAGAGACACTCTGCTACTCACTTAACTTCTGACAGAAGACTTTTGCTGCCCTACCTCTTCTCCTGCCTGAATATAGTTTCATTCTTTCTTCACTTTGTCTTTTTCAGACCTATTCTTACCCTTGATTTCACTAGGCATTAATAGTGTGGTTGCAGTATAACTGGAAGATTGATTTTCTCTTGCATTTATACATGCAAGAATCAACATCTCAGATGCACACAAGGGATATGAATCATCTTCCATTTTGAACTATAACCTGGCATTTATATACAAAAAGAACAAGATGGGAAGAAAAACAAAATTTTAGAGAACGGGGCCAATATACCTTTTACAGGGGAGGAGAGGTAATTCAGCATAATTCTGTGCACGTATAGAACATTGATCCCAACAAGTACAAGAAAGTGATATTTTATGTGCTCTGAAGTGTCTGATTCTTTTAAAGGATATAAAATAATTGGGTTCACAAGGAAACAAACAAGCAAACAATATAAAAGTAATAAATTGGCAGAGCAACAATTTACACATGCAACTTTTTTGTTTTCAATTCACTGCAGTAGCCCCATTGACTTCAGTAGGATTCAACTAGATTTCCTCTTGCCTGCCAAAGAAAAGAATTTCTCCCATGCCAGGAACAACCAATTCAGTTCACAAACACACAGCATGCAAATACTCTGAACTCCTGGAAGCACAAAGGAAAGATTTATATTTGACAGAAGAAATCCAACCAGCAGGAAATGAGTTTGGAAAACAACTGTGGCTCAATATTTAAAGAACTTTCCTATTTAGGTAAGCCAAACCAGAAATTCCTGAGTCTGAAGTATTGCGGGTTGGGGTTTTTTTCCCTCTCAAGTATCAGGGAGCACCTTCAGCATTACCTGAGAAGGAATATTTTGATAAAGAGCCTGACTTATGCCATGTTTTGGTAAAGGAGTCATGGTAACAGGTGACGAACAAGGAGCATACTATGTCTCAGTGATTCCCAGTCATTATTTAGTGTGCTGGGAAATAATGTAAATGAAAAAACATTGAAGAATGTGATAAGCTTTAGTCACAGTTGCAGCTACAGACTCAGGAATCTGTCTTCGTGTTCTTAATACTATCTCAAAAATTCATTAGCTCTTGGTGCAGCAGTCATCCGAGGCTGCACTATTCGTGAATACTCCCTGGAGGTGTCCACACTGGTGTCATGGTTTCAGCTAGGAAAGAGTTAATTTTCTTCACTGTAGCTGGTATAGTTCTGTGTTTTGGACTTACTATGAAAATAATGTTGATAACACAGTAATGTTTTAGTTGTTGCTAGGTAGTGCTTACACTAGTCAAGGACTTTTCCAGCTTCCCATGCTCTGCCAGGTGCACAAGAAGCCAGGAGGGAAGGGGATACAACCAAGAGAGCTGATCTGAATTGGCCACAGGGATATTCCATATCATGTGACGTCATGCCCAGTATATTAACTGGGGGGAGTTGGCCAGGGGAAGCAGCGATTGTGGCTTGGGGACTAGCGGTGTCGGTCAGTGGGTGGTGGGCAGTTGCAGCACTTGTGGGTTGTTTTTTCCTTTTCCTTTTTTTTTTCCCTGGGTTTCATTCCTCTCTCTCGTTATTTTCTTTTTTTATTATATTATCATTATCATTATTTTTATTATTATTACCATAATCGTTATTGTTATCATTAACATTACTACCATTACTATTTTATTTTAATTATTAAACTGTTTTTATCTCAACCCATGAGTTTTCTTGCTTTTGCTCTTCCGATTCTCCCCCTTCCCACTGGGATGGGGGTAGTGAGCGAGGAGCTGTGTGGTGCTTAGTTGCTGACTGGGGCTAAATCACGACAGTCCTTTTTGGTGCCCAACAAGGGGCTTGAAGGGTTTGAGACAATAACAGTTGCTGGTCACAGCATCGACTCTGTTCTCAATATTAGTTTATCCGATCTGCACCATGGTCTTGTTTTTGCTGTACATGTTAAAGATTGGTGTTTGGTTTTGTAGTCTGCTGTGCTCTGCAGTGATTAGCGATGTTTTGCCTGGGAGAGTTGTCATTAAAACAATGGCCTTGAGTTTTATTTGGTATCTGAAGTTTATATTGAAACCATTACTGTACTTTGGATACCACCTCATGGAGACAATTAGCAATTATACCTCCTCCTCTGAGAGTTGTTTTATGGAGGAAATACAGAATGGCACCGTAGTTACCTTCATCTATAGTTTCTCCTCCTTCATTACAATGACTTTTGAGCATCTTGAACATCCTTGGGTAGTTAAGATATATATGTTGGTATTTCTTTGGCAGATTGTTTCAGTTTTGTCTAAAGTTAATAAGCAATTTAAGAATATCATCCAGTGGTCTTCCCCAAGGCTTGATAGTTATGAGTGGCAGGGCATGTGGGCTAGTATGGGCAAATACCTAGGATGGTGGCCACCTCCAATGTTTTGGAACTTTACCCCTGAACAAATGCACAATCCCGAAAAACTGGTAGAGAATTTGGAGGAAGTATGTTGTCACCCCGGCAACTGCATAGAGACACAGATCACTGCAACATGCTGGGGCCTGGCCCATGCCTACAGAGCCCTGTTCAACACTATTCAGTATCCTCAAGGGGAAGAGAAGGCCTCTGGATCTAGGAAGACAAAGAAAAAGAAGGCAACAGGCACCGTGGCCACTCCAACATTGGAAACAGGCACCGCGGCCACTCCAACACTGGAAACAGGCACCGCGGCCACTCCAACTCCAGCAACAGGCACCACAGCCACTCCAACTCCGGTGACAGGCACCACAGCCATTTCAACCCCGGTGACAGTACTGCAGCCACTCCAGCCCCAGCGGCAGGCACCACAGCCATTCAATTCCCCATGACAGGTACTGTGGCCACTCAAACCCCCATGACAGGCACTGCGGCTGAATCAGAGAATCAACCCATCCCGGTATCAATCGCCCCTATACACAAGAAGAAATCTTGGAAAAGGAAGTCAATTCATTTAGAAAGAGATGATGGAAAAACAGGGCTGTCATGAGGAGAGGAGGAAGAAGAGGATGAACTCATACAAGAGACGGAAACTACCTGATCCCTATCTTTGAGTGAGCTGTGAGATATGTGGAATGATTTCAGCCATCATGTAGGTGAGCATGTTGTCACCTGGCTGCTCCAATGCTGGGATAACAGGGCCAGTAGCCTGGAATTAGAGGGGAAGGAAGACAAACAACTGGGATCCCTTTCTAGGGATGGGGGCATTGACAAAGTGATTGGAAAAGGGACACAAGGCCTCAGCCTCTGGAGGCGACTCCTGTCTGCTGTGAAAGAAAGGTATCCCTTCAAGGAAGATGTTCTATATCACCCAGGAAAATGGACCACTGTGGAGAGAGGTATCCAATACCTGAGGGAATTACCTGTGCTTGAGGTGATTTATGGTGATGGACGATGAACAGTCATCCGAAGATCCAGATGAAGCCCAGTGCACATGACCCATGTGGCGGAAGTTCGTACACAGCACACCATCATCCCATGTAAACTCACTGGCAGTAATGTCCTGGAAAGTTGAAGAGGCACCAACGGTGGGGGATGTGATTGATAAACTCTGGGATTACGAAGCACATGTCTCTTCCTCCCTC
>WEKW01031042.1:11473-46259 GCA_013389905.1 Sula dactylatra
TTTTTTCCTGGTTTTTTTTTTTTTTCCCCCCCCCTGCTTTCTCTTTGCTCTTTATATGTCAGATTGAGTGGGCCATGAGTGCAGTAAAATAATTATCTTGATATTCACTGGATTTAAAGATAGGCTATTAATAGATAATTGGGAGGAGGCTTGGACTAAATACCATACAGGANAAGCATTCCATACTAATCATTTCTCTTAGAGTTAAGGAAATGGTATGATCCTACAAGTTAACCTCTGAACCTAACCAGCAATCATTTATTCCTCTAATTTCTTTGAGCTTTCAGAAACCCAGCTGTATCATAAGAACAGTGATGATGTACACTGTCAGAGCTGGGAGCGAGGAAAGGTCCCCAGGTTCACTATTATTCTATTCACAAGCTATTTAGTAAACTGGTCTCTTGGGGGGGGCTGGAGGGGTGGAGAAAAAACAATCTTACAACGTCACAGCATTTTCTTGGAAATTTTGTAACATTTTGCTTTCTGAGGTTTTGTACTAACAACCAACAAACTGAAACGCAGCAAAGTTAGCAAGTAAGCACATAAATAGTAAATTTGACCATTATTCCTAGGTTCTGCCTTATGACTGGGTCAGTCTTCAGTTGTTACTTTCGCAGTACATTTTAAAAACACCTCTTTCTGTTAATGCTTCTGGCTTCCTTTAAGTAATTCAAGTTTGCTGTTCGTTGTGGAAAACTAATTTTTCTTAAGCAAGTCAACATGATCCTCCATTTTCCTTAAGTCTTTAAAGGCTTCCCCCCTCCAAGTCAGATAAAACTACCAGGTCTCCAGATCTGATTTCAGCAAATCGTGGGTTGGATATTTTCTGAACAGGGACTTAATCAGGTTGAACACAGCTGAGGAAAGGAAGTTCTATAGACTAATATTTCAGCTAATGCCTTCTTCATAAGGCATACAGCCAAAACATTCATCTGCAGAATTTCCTTCATATAGTGAGATTTACCCTTGAGTGTTTGTAGTGATAGATATAGCTTTCAAGAGACCAGCTCTCACTAACAGTCTCAAAGGTAGGCAACAAGAACTACAAAAAATGTATAACACACACCATGAACATGTGTACCCAGGGTCTTTACAAGTTTTCATCATTTTGTCTGACTGCTCATCTTTCTGAATCATTTTTCGGGAACCAGCCACCTTCCGCCGGGGAATTCCCTCTCTCCTGTTCCTTGTGAAGACCTCAGCTACAGATGGCAATGACAACACTTCAGTTCACCTGGGGTTTTGATAGTGTTCGCTGTTTTATCAAGCTTGAGGAAAACTTATTTAAGGCTATATTTCATCATCTTTTGGTGTTTATTTTGGCAATAATGACCAAAAAAGTGTGTTTCAGCTCAGCTGACATGACACAGAACAGCTTTCACTTCAAAAAAAAGAAGGCACTTGAGCCTTACCTCACCACAACATGACTTAAATAAATGACTTCTCCAAAGTATCTTCTAGTTTTGGATGAAACCTGAATTTTAACAGTTAAGGTCCCATTTGAGTCTTGCACCAAGTTGACACTGAGGCAATTCTGATTTTAGTGGAATTATTCCATCTTTCAGTAAATATGTTATCAGTGTCAGAACATGGAGAAAATCCCTTTTCTTCAGGAATATGAACAAATATTTAGATATTTTTTCTTTCAAATAATTGAAGTCCATGTTAATAAACTAATTCCTTATTTTAAAAGTTACTTCACCTAGATTAGATCACAGATGCCATCTCCGTCTTAAACAGAGTATGTGTTTTCAAAACAAAACATCTAATACTGTGGGTAAAGCAGGATTATATTGGAGACACTGCTAATTTAAGTGTCGAATGCTTTAAAGAATTGAATGTCTTCACATTATGAATTCAGCATCTGTTATAAATTACATACATATAATGTAAAAAACAGATGAATTCTGTGAAATGTCTTCTTTCAATTAAGAGATTAATTGGCCAACATTTTAAAAAAAGTCAAGATTAGGATAGCTGAGGCTGCTGTCTGATTAAAAATAAAAATAATTATCTAAAGGAATCAACCAAAGAGTTCCCTGGTAAAATAAATAACTGTATTGGGAGAGGTGAGGGTGTCTGATGCTTCAGAGTCATTTATAAATACACTTGCACTGAACTTTTTTTTTTTTTTTTTTTTTTTTACAAACACATAAGGGTTGACATTCTTGATAATCTATAGTAGCTGAAATTCTCACGCTCAGATGGAAAGCCACAATATTTCCTTCTTTCCTTGATGGAAGGGCTGGACAGCAACGGGGTATTTTGTCTTAATACTTTTTAATATCCTGATTTCTTAACACCTTTTACTATACCATGCGGACTGTTAAGTATTCAAAGCCCATATAAAAGGGCAATGAATTTAAGGCCTCTATTCTGCACCCATTTCTTACTAAAAAAACCAAAACACAAACACAAACAAAAGCAAACAAACGAAACCAAAAAAACCCTAGCTAAGAATATTGGCTGTATCAATATTAAATAATGTTATTTCCCAGGCAAAACAAACAAACAAAAAAAACCACAACAAAAAACCCCCACCCAAGATTATACCGGAGAACACTTCAACTGACCCAAGCAGCTTCTCTGCAGCTACCACGGTTTGGCAAGGACCATTCAGCGATGACGTTTCCTGGCAAAAGAAAAACCGGGCAAGAAGAACTGAACAGTGGTGAGTAGTACTTTATGATTCAGACTCAGATAAATTGAATTACAAGTCTGGAACACCAAACAACAAGGAGCTGTAAATAAGGGTCATAAATGTTTCACATCAAGATATACACAAAGGAGCCATAAAGCATTGCCATGTATGCACTCTATTCAGGCATACATCAAATGAGCACTAAGTCTTGTCACAGTGCTTTCCAAGATGTTAAAAATAAACAAATAAAAAAATTATAGACCCTTCAGCCAAGACGAGCAAGTAGGATAAAGACTCTTCATTTAATGACCAAACAAAATCCAATCTTCATTCCCCCCTTGCCCCCCCCAAACATCAAAGTAGCTTGTTCATCTTTTCTGGCTGTTTTCAAGTGTTTGTTGATTACTATTTTCCCCCAGAAGCTGAAGTATAAATCAGTCACAAAAAAAGACTGCCCCTTGTGACATTGTTGACATTATGGAAACCAGGAAATGCTGAAATATTCACAC
Source organism: Sula dactylatra (assembly GCA_013389905.1). Classification (NCBI taxonomy): domain Eukaryota; kingdom Metazoa; phylum Chordata; class Aves; order Suliformes; family Sulidae; genus Sula; species Sula dactylatra. The sequence goes on from WEKW01031042.1 coordinate 14,624, forward strand.
TATGGCTCTGTCTCTTAAGATTTGGAACTCCACAAAGCACCTAAAACTATTACCTTCTTCTGTGGTTTGAATGTCCCCACAAATGCACACTTGAACAATCATTAGCAACGAAACATCTTCTGGGAGCTGATATTAGGGAGTCTTGCTAAATATATTATAAGCATTTGAACTTGAAAAGAGCCAAGTGCCCTTTTCTACTGAGGGGATCACAACAAAAATAAATGATCGGGGAGAAAGGAAATGCCATCAAAACAACACTTGGTGTAATAAGGTTAATGCTCACTTTGCAATGTTTATAGGAGAGAAAACAAACTGAAGTTAACTTCTCTATAGGTCTAAAACAAGCAGCAAAATCTAAAACCAAAGCCCGGGTCTTCCAATTTGCATTCCCCTATCCAAGACACTAAGTCTCAGTTACCTTAACTAGATGCCTAAAGGAAAGGTCAAAGTACGGACTGTTTTTCAATTTAATATACACCAGAAAAGAGCTGAAGCAAATGTCAGTCTTAGCACAAACAGCATAACCAACTGATGAATGGACTGAGGTTTTTGGACCCACGTTTAATTGATCAGACCAAAAATCTCTTTCAATGGGCTTTGAATTCAATCTTTAGGGAGAAATCCTTGTTCTGCTGGACCGAGTAGGAGCTTTGAGTTCCTTAAGCAATGAAGTCAACAGTTAAGCAATGAAGCAAACAGTCCAGAGTTTACCGCAGAAAACATACAGGGCTTCTCACCTCCAAGTTCAGCTTTCACATTTAAATTCTACTGAGGATAATTACAGTAGTCTGCCAATTTCAATCTGCAAAAAGGCAAGTGGAGCCAGCCAGACTCCTTCTGTGCAATCTACTGGAGACAGCATCACAAACCTTCTGTGCCTCACTTCACATCCTCTGAAGTGGCAGACCACCACATCTGACTCACAGGCACAGCACAGGAATCACTCCAGTCACATTGATGGAGGTGCTCAGACTGCTATGGTAAGGACCACAAAGAAACCTTATAAACAGTGAGGAGAAAAAACTCCATGCTTCATGTAAACAGGAGACACTATCCTGCTCCCAGGGAAGCCAATGACAAAACACTCACTGACGTCAATGGGAGCACATTCAAGCCTCAAGTTAGGTTAAATTTGAGGAAAAGTGTTCAAGCAGTAGTTTTTGTCTTCCCCTTTACCCTTCTCTATAAAAGTGTGCAACTCCATCCTCACTAAATCATTCTCGTGTTTGTCAGCTTCCTGCCTCTCCCTGCGTGGTGGGATCCAAGCAGCCAAGCTGTTTATAGATACACACAGACTTGTGCATGATTTTAATTTTATTTGACTCTAGAGAAGAGCAAGACTTGCCAGGGGTGGTTTATGACACTACAGGATTTACTCATTTTCTTCATTCCCCTCATATTTGCAAAAGTAGTGGTAACACATTCAAACCAGAAGCATCCTGTGAGTGTGGCAGGAGATATGGTTCATAAATATTCGTGAGGGCTCCTATAAGCACTCCTTAGAGTTTTAAGAACTTGATTCAAAGACTTTCAGAGACACTAAGATACCCACAGATACAGGAAAAGATCCTGTCAGATGCTCAAAAATCATTAAAGGACATGTATACATGATGCCCCATTGATTTCAGAAGTAGTTAGGTACATAACCTCCTTGGGTAGAATTACAGAACTCTGTAAACCCTGCAAGCATGTATTTGCATTAATACCTATTAATCGCACTGAAAGTGTGGACTGAGGATCTTTGTTCCCATTGACTTTTGCTGAAGCGTAGGTGGGCTCTTAAGAGTTTGTGTCAGTGGTGCCTAATGGCCCAAGAGGGATGATTTGAAATGGATTGATGCTACTGAGACACTGAACTGACAGAGTTAAGCATGAGTGCTCACCTTCGACTTTCAACTTCAGTTCAACAGTCACAGCTTCAAAAATTTGTTTCCCAAATGCCTCAGTCCCACACGCATTCACCCAGATATTTCCAACCACTCAGCAAGGTTCCACTGAGCATCTTATTTCCTTTGATTTATGAGCCTCTCCAGTGGGCAAGAGTTGAGGCAAAGCCTGAACATCTTGGAGAAAGTCAAAGGGATATCATAAATATGCTTGCATTTGTTTCAGTATGTGGCATTTGATGCTTGTTGAGTGAGTGAAAGTCTCAAGGACTAAAGTAACTGGAAAAATGAACAAAAGAAGCATACAGGGAACAAGGCAGCTATGCGCATATTGACCAAATATACCTTCTTCTTTCTCACACATACGCACATTTTGAAAAATCAAAGGAAAAGATAGGTTTTATGCATTAAAGGGAATTGATTATCTCTACCCAGTTTGTCTTTGTTGTATAGTCATCTTTCTGCTCAGGGTGACATGGTCAGAAGTAACTTACTGAAAATTTTAGTATTGTTTGAGCTTAATATTGAGACGAAGTTGTCTAAAATATATGACTTCCTGAAGAGCTGCACATAGTTCTTTGACAGCATTTTTGCCTCACAGAAATGTTACAGGGGTGGGCTCTTCCTCCCCCTTCCCAAAATATTTCCTTTATTGTGATCTGAACTTCAGAGAAAGATCCAGGAGAGTGGCTATGCATCAGTCAGGCCCCACGCTGGCTCTCCTCAGGGGCGGGGAGCAGGCACTCCAAAGCTATCCTGCATGGCAAGTGGGGTCTGTCCTAATTACTAACAGGCTGACGTAGCAGTCACCAAGCTATATGGGGATCTGAAGATGATTAAGTCTCCCCTGACATCACTCCAAAAAGACAGTTACTCACCCTCCTCCAGCTTTCCCCTTCTTTTATAGGTGAAGAAAGGCCACAGCTAACATCACTGCTTCTGCAGTAAGGCCAAAAACTAGAGGAGAAAATGATGGCTAACCACACAAACTTCATGGTATAAGCTTTGTTCGTGAATAGAAAGCATTCCTAAAGTACAATTAACAGCCGCTGCTCCTGAAACTGCCAACATCTGATGATTTATCGTTTAGTTTAGTTTACTTACCACCATTTCAAAGCCTTATCTGCAAGAAAACAGGGCAGATGAGTACATAGTCTGTTGTCTCAGTTTAGTACTTAGCTTTGGATGCTTTTAGCTTATTCTCTATTAAAATAAAATGTGCCATGTAAAATAACACCGAATTCAGTTTACACTTTGGGTGAGCTGCCTTGGTTTGCCAAGGTTCCCTGTACAGACAATACTGCAGAAAGATAGCAAACTGGAAGCCTCCAAGCATTGCAGTTTTCTCAGATATATTAGTACAGCTTTGTTCATAGTTCAATGAAATGGACCTGTCCGATACGGGCAGACCATCAGCGAGATGTCTAGGAGAAGACACCTGTTCAGCAGAGAAAATAGCAAAAGCTGAACATGGAGAAGGCTTTGGCTAACTGAATAAATTCTGTATAGGCACATCGAAGAATTTTCACAGGCAATCCGAATGAAGTCAGCAGAAACTCCAGTAACTTAAAGAGTGGGAGACTACTATATAAACTGTTGGCATTTACGGAAATTGCAGACATAAATCAAATACAGAAAATAGCACTTCAAAAAAGAATGTTATTTATTTATTAATAAACCATACTTCCATAATCTAGACCATATACTGGCACAGGCAGAAACCTATCAATTTTCACCTTCTCATTCAGGACACTTTACGGTGTCAAATTAAAAGAACATGAAATTAAGATAAGTGTCTAGTGAATGGAATGTTTTCTTTAAAGAAATAAATACCAATAGATAAGTCTTAATAAAAATAGTTAAGCAGAAGGCAATGCAGAGAGGTTTGTCAGAAGTCCATAACTTTGTCAGTGAATTGCTGGTTCTCAAACTTTACTGAATATTTTCCAGCAATGTACTTAGCATGTGACCTTTCTGTGGCTCCACAGTTTCCCCAACTGTTTTCATAGCTCATAAAACGTTTAGGAAGTGTTTATAAAAACTGCTTGAGGAAACCGTGCCACAAAGAACTTGAGCTTCACGTCTCAGCAGTCCAGCTTTGATTTAGTTCTCTTCGATGAGATTTCATTTTGCAAATGCCCCACTAACATCTGCATGCAGGTCCTCTTGGGATAGCACTGAGACATAGTCCAGTTTTATGTATATTACTTGGCCAAGTTCCTCCAGCATGTGATGGTTGACTTGCCTCCCTCATGAAATCACACACGCAAGCGTTCCCCACACATACACTACTGATGGCCACTTTCAGTGATGTGACTGTGTCAGGAAGAAATATTATGTCATAAACACCATTGCAACATGTGTGACGGATCCTTTTGGAACCTGACACATGAACCTCCAAACCCAGAGAGCACTCTTGCATCAGAAGTCCATGACTGACGGTGCTTGACCTACTGTCCTGCATGCTTGCCCTGGCTTTTTTATGCATGCTCAAGCAGCCTGTTTGGAAACACACAGCCAGAGAAGTGTCACAGACGAGCTCTCAGTATATAGCTCTCTGGAGAATGTTCGGAGAGTGCAACAATGAAACATGATCATGCAAGAACAATGAGGTTTAAAACCAACATTTTACTACGCTTAATTAACTAAAACCAACATTCACAGTGTTCTGGTGGAACTCTAGTCTTCAGCCACAGACTCATGACTTCCTGAGTCTCGGATATTAATTTGCAATTATCAGTAGCTTGTGAATATGCTCAGGGTAAGGAGCCTCGCCCCCCCAGAAAGACCCTCCCCATTGACTTCATATACTGTAGCTTTCAAGTTAAACATCACCAAAACATTCTACCAAATAAAATAAGAAGTTGTTCAGTCATAATATATTTTACTTATAAATTAAGATGACAATTCTGCTGGTAAACAATAAATACTCTAGTACACACATTTTAAATAGAGCCATCTTTAACCCCTTGTAAGTACAAAGCGAACATCACCTTGCAAACTGATGGCCCTGTCCACTTGGCTAAATAGTCATATGCTTCACCAAGATCATCTTACAAAAGTTAACAAAAAACCTATTAGTGTACTTACCTCCATGTACGTAAACTAGTCACTAATACAGCCTGTGAAAAAACCACCGGTACTATGCAATAAAGTGGCACCAATAAACATGGCAAAGATTTTATTCTCTTTTACTGGTAGAGTTTCAATAACCTTCTTAACAGAGGAAGAGAAACACCATTTGTAATAAAAATTATGGCATACACATAAAACTTTTAGCACATACTTTTGACAATAGAACTTTTCCAGTTCAAGGCTGTTTTATGACACTAAAAAAAAAAGTGTTATTCAATCCAGGAATCACCTATATGATTTTTGAGTGTCTAGTCAAGTGTGCACATTCTCACTCCTGTTAATTAATTATCCACTCCTAAGCAGTAAATAAGAAGCAGTCATTACCCTTGAGGAAAAAGCAAGACGTATGTATCAGGTGTTAAATGTGAAAAAACCAGCTTCAACTGGTTATTTGGTTTCCAGGCTTAACTCAGGAGTTAAAATGAAGCAGTCAGTGGGAAACAGCTACCCTGTTCCCAGCTCTGAGGACTGCAGGACTCTTTAGGAGTCGCCAGACAGCATAATGGTGCATCTTTCTTTAGATTTCAAGTTAACTATTAAGCTCGAGCCATTTGGGTTTTGACCCCATCTAGACAGCTGCAGGAGGGACAGGGGAAAAGCGAGTGCCCCTTCTTTCTAAACAGTCTCGACATCGTTTCAGGGTAATGAACAAACCATGCTTGTGACATTAAGAAATTGTAGCATGCCCCTGTGACTCTTTTTTTAAAGACAGTTCCACTAAATTTTTCAGAAACCTGTTATTGGCTACCTTTTATCAACAAAGGCCTCTCTGTAGCGCACATGCACCACATTACATCACCTTTATTGTAATTTTTCTTCCCCACTGAAAAAAGAAAGCCTGCAATAATGCTCTCACTCTCCTCCACCTTAACTGGATGACCCAATCCAAGTATTTCTTATCATCTTGACGGCTAAACAGAGACACAAAAGGCACAAGTACTGCACATCTGAGAAATAAAGTCAAATGAAAGAGGTCTGAATTGTGGCAAAGTGAATTTTCTTACTTATGATGGTTTGTAACTTCTTTCTCTAAGCAATTAGCCACACACTGTGCTACAGGTTGCAGTCCATATACTTCAGCACATCCCACAAATAACATTTAACTTCACAGCTATGGCTTTTGTACTTGAAAGAGTGGCCATTACACCCTGTAACAGCTGCAACACTCAAGTTATAGGTTCTAAAAATCAGTTTTTGTGTGTGCTTTACTGCTGATAAAGTTAACCACAAAAGCATACTGAGAAGGTTTATTTTGCAAGCATAGAGGAAAACAAAAAATATCATTCTACAATGATGAAAGAAGGCTTCCAGGATATTATCAAATCCCTGCTTATGGAAACAGTGGAGAGAATATAAGGGTTGACACATTAGTACGTAAAACGGTACACAGCTTATGCTCTCCGTGCCTAAAATCCCTACTTCACAGAAACCCAGTCTCAAGAGCTTTATTTCCTAATGGACAAAAACCAGGCATGAATCACATCCGCCTTGTTCAATGGGATGGACTGGAAAGACCCAATACTTTGCAATAATTGAAAGCCTCAGACACAATTCCTCTGGAGCAAAAGCCAACCTAGAAACTTCAAAAAAAACAACCAACCAAAAAATGCTCCCTGCAATGTCCCATAACTTCAAACAGGTATGGACAAAACCATTCAGCAGACTCCTGTGTTTATAGTAACAGTACAAAACAGCACAAGCAATGTTTCCCATTAAAAAGGACAGTCTGATGTGAGATGGTTACCCAGTCCGCCCAGGATCCATTGCACAGCTGTTTCCTTTGCTGCCCTTCTGTTTCCGGAGAATAACAGAGTTCAGATGTGCACATACCCATGCTCTGAAAGTCTGTGCTCACCACTTGTCTTGAGAATGAATACATTTTTTGCTATTTAAAAGTCATGTAATAAGATCATAGAATACAACAATAATACTAGCATTAAAGAGGACACTTAGCAAAGTCGCATAGCCTAATTCCTCATTTCTTAATTAAGAAAACATCTGTTGACATCACTGCTCTTCTCCCCCTATTATCCACCTCTGTGCTTGGCAATCACATTGGTAGACTGAACATCACCAATTGTACATCACTATCCCATCACTGTTTGTTTTACTAAGGACTATAAGCTATAATAACATAAAATTAAATATCACTTCCAAGGACCTTCCATTCAAACATATGCTTGGTTGCAGCAGTTTCTCTAGATACTTGAAATTTATCTTTGTGCTTCCTCAAAATGCACATGGCTTCATCAAAACATAAGCCAACCAAAAACTGCTGGAAAGGAAAAGATACACGGTTTAAATTTACTGTGCTCAAGCAGGGTAATTCCCTCTTTACAAAGTTAAGCTGCAGTCCTTCAATCATCAGTCAAGCAGGAATGAAAGAGACAGTCAGCAAGAAACATTGCTAGATCTCAAGAGCAATTCACAACAGAAAATGCTCCAGGAAGGCTCTTTGATATAAGACATGACCCTTTATGTTCATAGTGAGACCTTTCTTCATGCTGCTCAGAACATTCCTCACCACACTAGGAATGATTGTTGATATTTACATACTTCTATTTGTTGTATGAGAAAACTCAGACCTATTTAAGAAATCCCCCCTTATTTAGCTTCACAACACATTTGCTTTATTACTGTGCAGTTAGTGCTGTAGACATACACTCACACATTTACAACATTAACTATCATGCTATAGCTACACTAATGAGCTGTAGCTGGATAGTTTTTTTTCTAGAGGTAAAACAGATGGAAGAATATTTAAAGCTAATCAAGTATGTGGATTATAAATAAAAGCTTCAAAATATATCTTTTTCTGGGGGATTAAAATAATATGGTTAAACAAAGATGGGAGAATGAATACCTGGGCAGAGCCAAGGCTGTCCAGTATACCAGTCACCAACCAAGATTTCTGCAGAGCCAGGAGGATGACCATGAACTCTGCTCACAGGAGCACATCCAGTCCTGCAGTCCTTCCACTCCACCCTAGTGGGGGACCTGCATTGCCTCTTAACAACTCCTCCAGAGCACATACCATTTCCTCTACCTAATTGAGCTGGCAAGTAGAACCATCCAAGCTATTTACTTGCAAAGTACCCAGTCCAGGAGCCTATGGCAGTGATTGTGAGAAAGGTTTTTGGTGTCTTAACAAGACCAAAACCAAACACCTTCCTACCACCTGAGCTGACAAAAGGACTGATGTTGTGCACTTGAGCAGAATTCAAAGAACTTATTTTCTTTATTAAACATGCCATTTCTCAGCTATGATGCATTTCTGTCATTAACTCAGGAATTGTCTTACAATTTTCCATCCCATAAAAGTATGACATTTCAATTGATGTAGAACAGGGTTATGTCTTTAACTGGATGGCAGCCCACTACTTAAAAGGCACCTTGCTTGGTTGACGCAGTTATGTTTCTGCCAGCCTTGAAGCACAGAAAGCCTGGTCTCATGTGGTTTTACTTGTACATTTGTTTCCCCCTTTATTGCAGATTCCACACCTCAATATGTAATCTTCAATGGTGTTGTGCGTGCTTGGCCAGAACTAAAAAAATTTATGCTCCAGTCTTGCATTTCCCAATACATAGATGAATGTGAAGGATTTACACACACAGAGTACTTCTGACCTCCTGCTGCAAGTGGTATTTCAGCAAGACGTCCTTTTTTGGCAGGAGTGGGGGAGAAGGGAAAAAGGGAATTCCCACCTTTTTGCAAGGGGTCTGGGACCTCAATAACATAAGGTAATGTGATCAAATGACCAAGAGAAGTGTCCCATGTCTAATACTTGTGCAAGGCTAGATCATTGTATCTCAAACTCTTCTTGCTACAGCTTTCACACTTTTCATTGTATAATAATATCATGAAAGGATATTCAACTTTTAAAAAATTACCATATTTGTTTCCTAGACTTCGAAAGTACCTATCTAGTGTTTAAGAAAAACAACCTGAAATGTCAGTGAAACTAGACGTGCTCTGCATACTACCAAATCTAACACCGTATCCAACATCTTTGTCTGTTTTCACCAGAACACATTTTTTCCCAATTATCAGCCTGACTATAATTATATTTTTTAACAAATATAAAGCTAAGACAAGTCCAGTTCCTATTCTTGATTACAGTAGTATTAAAACAGATCAAACCTCAGTAAGTAATCAGTAATTGCACTAACAAAAGCAAAATGCCACTCAGATATCCTCCTTCTTCACTCCTCTGAGCTACCAGAACACCTAATCCTTTGATGACAGCTTTATAAAAATCAAAGAAACATCATGAAACCAATTTCAGTATTGTCATCCCTAATTAATTTATACATCAGTTATTTCCTTTCTGAGGGACTATGGGCCAAAATAACACTGTACTTACACTTATTTGTATCCTATCACTTTGTGACAACTCTAAAAGCAAAACTTCACAAGATTTTATGACCTGACTGTACGTTAGACAAAGAAAACTTAAGTCACCTTTTATGAGTCCTCTGCCTGTAGAGGAGGAATGCTGAGTGATACTGGCTTACCATTGCTAGAGTAAGTCATTAACTCAAACCAAAAGCCAAAAAAAGTTAGGAAAAGTTACAAGAGCTTTAAGAGAAGCTTCTCCCCAGTACAAAGAAGTGTTTTCTGATAAAATCCTCCTTTGCCCCAAATAACAGAACAGTGCTACACCCACAGTGATTTACAACACAAACTTCAGTGTGAATATACACAAGAAGTCCCAGTCCTGCAGTTACCAGTAAGCCTTCAAAAACATGATCCCACAGAGCAAGCTTGTTCCAATACAGCCAGAAATTTGAGGGGTACACAAAAGCCAATGCTTTGAACACCTGATCTGAGAATATTTGTGCATTCCAAACGTAGCAAGTTATTGCTTCCTGGCTGATTGCTAATACATCTGTATGTTTGCATTATGCCTGGGGGCAGTTATAGGTCTCCAGCAGCATTTTAATAAGATAATTTAAACATATTTTCTGATTTCTATTAAGAAACTTACTACGCAAGACACTCCCAGGAAATTATGGGGGGTGGGGAGTTAGGGGGGCAACGACAACCGACAGGAAACGGGACAGGATGGGGGGGACCCCAGCCCAAAAACCAAACCAAGAAAACCACAGGTCCACCCCAGCCTCCCACTGTCAATATAGCATCAAGGTTACATTAGATTAGGTCACTCTCAGGAAGGCTAAAACCTGCACCTAGGATAAAGCTGCACGCTGATGACAATTTGGTCACCTTAGAGTTTTCTGTAAGAATAAAAGCCCCTTCAAGACTTAGAAGCCATGGAAAGGTAAATGTGACTGCTTCACAGTCTTATTTCCACAACTAGAGTTTGGCAGTTGTTCCAAATAGCCCAGCTTGTTATTTTCTAGGATCAGATATATGATATGACATCAGTATGTGCACTAATATTCCACTACTCCTGAATATTAGAGTCCTACTGGCTCAAAGGTACCTGTTGACTACAGTCAGACAACCCTCATTTGCTAGAGAGAATTGTTCTTCTGCATTAACATTAACAATGCCTATACTTTACTGACTAAGGCACCTAATGTGCCTCATGGAAGGCAGAGAGTAAATAATTACGAGGGATTTATGTATTAAAGGATGATTAGATTATTCTTTTATTTGAATAACTCTTAAAAAAACCCAACAAAATACCACCCTACTACGAGAAGTAATAATCCCATTTATTTCCAAAGAAGTGGCAGTCCACCAAACGGTTACAAGCAAAAAGCTATGCAAAAAAGGGCTGTTGCATCTGTCAGTGTTGATTCAGGTACTTCTTATCACCTTGTGACAACTGTCTTTGGAGTCAAAAACTGCCTATATTTCACATGTGAGCCAATAGGAGGTTTTAGGAGAAAAATGCAAACCAGACATTTCTGAGCTATTCTGGAAGACCATGGCTATATCTTCATTTCTATCTCCACCCTGAGCTCACTTGCAATATGCCAAACACATGGCCATATCTGACATTTTACGCATGTCAAGCCTGTCTCCACCATTACAGCCTCACCTGTGAGGCAGTAGGTGAGCACCAACTGGATGTCCACAAACTGAACACAGCCTTCTCATGCTAATTGCCACGTGGGAGCAAGACTTGTCAGGGAAGAAGGGAGGCAATACAGAACTAATGTTTGGGTATTTTTTTTTTTTTTTTTTTTTTTGGGTTNCCTCCCCTCCCCAACAGAAATTTGGTGGTTGGAGTAAGGAATTAATTTGGGGCTTTAGCACAAAGATAACTATCTCGTTTATTGACCAAAGTGCAGGATGTTTTCTTAATATACTCAGAACCATTTGGTTGCAGTGACATGTATAGGAGTACACAGTAGTTAAGTAAGTGTGACTTGCCTGATGAGGAACAGTGCTCTCATTGAAGAGAGGCAGCAGTGTTTCTAGATGTACAATTTATTTACATGTTTTAGAGCTAGGACAATCTGTAAGTCACATACTCATGCAGAAAATGGCATGTTTGTTATTGGTGAGGGGTTTCAAGCCCTTAAATTCAATTCAGAGTTCCTCCTACTTAGAAAAAAATTATTAAAGTGAGGGAAGACCCAACAGCACAGTTTCAAATTATTGAAGAGGGAGCTATGAACATTAAGAAAAAGACTAAAACTCATTCTAGCAATCTAACAATTCATCTGAGAAGACTGCCGTATTTCAAATTTGGCAAGGTTTACCGATTCCAGGAACTAATGATTTTTTAAGGAAAAAAAACCCCAAACCCACACATCTAAATGGCAATCAATTTATCATAATTTCCCTAAGGGATTTCAGCTAACTCATTTCTTTCAGGATCATGCTGAGCACACGACACTTCTGAATATCTTCCAGATATTGAACACCAATTGAATGCCTTTAAGATAAGCAATTTTTAGCCCTTTTCTTTGCACATGAATTACAAAATAGAAAACCCAACCTGTGATTCCCATTCCTTTTCTACCCTGTTCATCTTTCCTCTAGTCCTCACCCTTCCTGAGGTTTTTTGTTATACAACTTTATTCATTGAAGAATCAAAGTAAAACCAAAAGACCTCACCCAGTAAACTGTCCAGTTACCCACTTAGTTTTAAGTTACACAGTCTGGCTTCATGCCCACCCAAGGGTCTGAAGCAAAGGAAACCTGGTGGTCTAACCTAAGTCCCATGGCAGAGATATGCTGTATCGTCAAAGCAAAACACGTGATCCCACAGATTCTGAAACATATCTGCTGCCTCTTTGCAGAGAAATGGAAGTTGACATGAATGGAAATTAAATTATTTCCTTCCCCCAGAGGCGGTCATCTTCCCAGGTCAGGGGTATGCAAAGAAAAAAAATGAAAGAGTTCACATTTCATGGCTTGCACCATAGCTGTGACTAGACAGAGAGTATCTCCCAATTTTTCTCCTCCCCCTGCCTTCCTGCCTTAGATTTTCCAAATATTCCTCTTAACAGAACTATTAGAATACAGAGGGGAAAAAAATATGCAGATTTAAGCAAAGCATTAGTTGTGGAAATGTGCTGAAATTGAAAATTGTGTGGTTTTGTACAAAGGAAGAGAATACTGTCACATAACCTCATTGAAACATATGGTTTGCATTGATTCTCAAAAACCATAAATAAAACACTAGGAAAATCATTATGAAATTTTTTAAGAAATTGTTGGTGGGAATTGGAAAAGAGACATGGCAAAAGAAAACAGACTGTCGGATTTGCAATTGCAAGTTAGCTAAGAATAGATACTTTTAAAAACAAGCTTATGTTTCACAAATATTTACAGTAGATGAAAAGCCTAAAGGCATTTAAGAAAAAAAAAGCAGGAAGACGGCACAGTTACATCATTAAGGTCACCATGAAAATTTTGGACTTTAATGAATTAACAAGCCTTTCATAGGCCCCTTTTAGTGATTTAATCGGAATTCAAGTTTGGTATTAACACAGATGAGTTCTACCACACATGTAATCTGTAAACATACATATAAACCAACAAATTTGACACGCACATTTTAATACTTGGGATACTTAAAGAAGTTGATTTTTTTCTTGTTCAACACTGTGAGCAAATTATCTTCCAGATGACCAATAATTTCTCTTAAAAATTTATTCTTTTTCGTAAGCATTCAGAAGCAGGAAAAGTTCCATGACATACCACGTTACTGCTTCAAGTTGCACATTTTTAGTTCACTGAAATTGCAGAATTAAATACGTTGGTCTAAGATAGTACAAATATGAATAATGGATTAATTAATGAATTAATATTGGTTTGTTTTCACACTAGCCAAAGCATAAGTACACAGCAAATGAAAAAAAGTCTGCTGAGTAATAGTAACTCGCAAAGGGACAGTAAAGCAATCACTTCTGATTGTCTATACATACCCTTCAACCCTCAACCAGCTTGCACTATAATAAAATATTTTTATCCATAAAGATGTGAGCAGGTTCATTAAATCATGTTTATTTTGCTGACTTGACCAAAGCAGGTTATCCATAAAAAATAAGACACCAATAATAAGGCAGTGTAAGGTAACTGAATTCCTCATCTTTCACAACATTTAGGAAACTGCCCTACATTTAACCCATTCAGCTGTGTTTCATACAGATACAGCACTGACATCGATTTCCTTTCCTTTTTGTTGCTTTAAAACTTGCCGCCAATCCTAAAAATACAGGAGTCTCAGAGGGTTTTACAGCAATCCTCACCGATTTTGCTAGGACTGGCACCGAGCAGGACTGGCAACCCGCTCTCTAGCTCTGTTCTGCATGTTCATGTTTCCATCCTATTATTCAGGAGAGAAGATTTGTTTATTCTTATCCAAGATAATTTCCTCTGTACATGCTGAAACTCTGTTACTGGTTAGCCCAAAACTTGACTTGTAGAGTTAGGAATATGTAAGCACATTTTTACAGGAGTTGAATATTAAAGACTTCTTAAGACACCAGGAAAACAAAAATGGGAATATGGTACAAAGAACACTTCCCAGGGAAGAGACACATCTTTAAAAGCTTGTTTCCCTGGATCCTTTATGAAGTGTTTTTGATAGCAGCAAACGGAATTTGATTTTACTTTTCCTTTTCCTAAAGAGTGCTGGGGTGAGAAGATGGACATGCTGCCCATAACGCTGAGCTCAGTTGCATGACAAGCTACAGTAGGTGTGTGATTATATATGCAAACAGAGGCTATCTAACCACATCTGTCTTGTCTTTGGGGTCTTCTACAGAGAGAAGCTGATGACAGCTCAGACAAATACATGCCATTTCACTATGGACAAATCCCTTTGCGGCACACACTTCTGCTGTTATAAAACTAGAAATAACAATAATGCTCAATCCAACTAGAGCATTCCTAGGGAAAATAAACAAGTAAACCAGTTCCTCCCTCCCCAAGCAACCCCAAAACTTGTCCAGGAAGTATCGAGATGTTCCACTGCTGCAGCAGTATGGCTGTTGGTCATCATGATAGGTGGAGCTTATCCATCTTATCCTGAATTTACTCTCTGGCATGGGATCGTTGATCCCGTGAGACTGGTTTTATGTTCAAAGCATTCTCAAAGCTTTGTTTCCTTTGTGGCACATTCTGTATCCATCAACATCAAGCCACAAGCTCCATTTTTCCCTTGTTAATTATGCCTATGTTGCTCTGCTCTGGCTTTGTTCATTGCAGACCTTTGATAAATGAGCTTTCTGCCCTCATCATTCTGAGGACACAGAAGTCCCATCCAGTTCCAAACTACATGATGAATATAAGGAAATAGTTTGGTTTTCAAATTGATGAAGTGTGCAGGGGGGGCGGGGTGTGGAAAAAGAAAAAAAGAAAAGAAATTCCAGAATTAACCAGACTGGACCAGCAGCTCTGACTTCCTGGAGCTGCTGGGTCAGCCAGCTCTGGACATATTTCCAACTATAAAACAACTTTTCACTTGATATTTTGCACCAGCGCAGCTTTCCAGTTTGAAAAGGAGTAAAGCTCCTCTTATTCGGGTAACTTTTCTTGTGAGTGCACCTTGTTTCCTCTTTTTAGTAACTGCACAAATGCTGCATTAGTGCCACAAGACAACCAGGAGGTGTCCTGGCTTTGGGACCGAGTGAGCCGTTCACATTTAAAATTAACTTTCTGCTCAGTACTGTACTTCAAATACTACAGCTAGTCTATATCAGCTCACTTCTACCTCTGTAAAGCTCAACAGAACAAAGCAGCCTATAGCTTAGTTTTGCACAAACAATACAGTGCCCTCTCCCTCCAACTCCAGTGAAGGAGCAATGCAGAAGGGGCCGGGGGTTGGGGGCATAGAGAGAAGGAGAAAAAAAAAAAAAAAAAAAAAAAAAAAAAAACCAACCAAAACTCAAAAAACCACAAAACACCAAAACAAACCAACAGTTCTGAAAGCACAAGCCCATGGCTGCTCTAGTTATAAACTAATGACAAGGTCTTTGTAATGGTGCCAACACCTGCTTTTCATGGAAGAAGAAAACTGTACTGTACTGGTACTAACTAGTAAAACTACTGTGGCCTGCACAGGTTGATTAGAGAACAGGCAACCAACAACACCGTAAAGAAAAGTGATTTCAAATTGCTTTACATAACCAGCCAAGATTTCTGGCTTAAACAGGCTTAACATGATGACAAAACATGTTTAAACAGCAGTAGTCACCTGGCCACTCTTCATACCCCATCCTCTGTCAGGGAGGCAGCAGTTCCCACCAAAACTCCAGGCTCAAGGGTCAGTTGTAGGACAACTCACTTCAAGAGAGTACAAAATGGCCTATTCCAGCTCTCTGCTCTCCAGAGATGGCATCTGTGAAGCAGTGGTTTTCTGTGCTTTTCGCCCAGGGCATGCTGAGAACAGGGAACATCATGAACTACGACAGTCACATCCAGAGTGCAGTAGCCCAATACCATGGCTAAGAGGGAGCACATTTCTTGCACTTACGATGTTAATTCTCTCCTCTTGTCTGTTTTCTATCAAACAAAACATCCTTCACTTTTTAGTAATAAATTACACTGAAATGTATCCAATGGTACCTAGAGGGATAACCAGCTGTATTTAAGTTCACTTAATTTCTTTGTTCTCATCAAAACTTGCAAGTTGCAGGCATGGTATGAATAAGGAAACAAAATAGACTTGATTTAGAAACAGAATCTCATTGTTCCCATGATCTGGCTCCTTTATCCTTCTCTTGTTTCTCTGTCTGCATCTGATTTTTCCGGAAGCTCCCAGCAGCAAGATGGCACAGTGGTTTTTTTTTCTTTGCTAATGGCAAGTCATCATTGCGCTAGGTGAAACAAATGCGGTGTTCCTCTGCACTCTAAGTTTCCAAGCACTTCTACCTGCTGGCTTCAGACTTGGATATCCATTGCAAACAAGGCAGTAATATCTTTAAAGTTAAGTCTGAAGTAGGTATTTTAGAAATAAACCTCATTGGACAAATTCCAAACTGAAATAAATACTGTGCAATGTACCAAGACTAAACAGGCTCACCTGTAGGTGTTCAGAGCTTGAAATATGATGCCATTTGTTTTGATGTAACTAAGATGAAGATGCAGATTTCTGGGGCAACTAAAATGGCTGTATATACAACTGTCACTCCTGCCTGACCAGGCCATACAGCCCCTTCTGCGAATACTCAAGTTTGGGCAGTGGGGCCACAAACAGGCCTTGTCCCTCCTGCCATTCCTCGAATACGGTCACCAGTAGAACAATTCAGATGATAGGGGCTATGGCCATTCTCTACTCTTTCAGCACAGGGCATCTGTGTCCTCTGTGTACAGTACATGGACTTCCTCTCTGACCTTATGCTTCACATGCCTGACATATGTTTCTCTCATTCTCATAAAAAGCCCCTCTCACTTTACATTTTAGTCATTCAGACTAGCCATCATTTCAGGATACTCTTGTTTCACATTCACTGGTCAGTTTTACTAACCCAACACTTATTTTCATGTCGGTGCCACTTGGCTGCTCTCAGAACTTGTTCTCAGCTGCCATGAATGGGATAAATAATTCTCCATTAGTTAGATATTCAGGTAAGTTAGTTAAGTATGCACAAGAAAAAAAATAAAACAAAACAGACAGTAACAGACCAAGCTGAGAAGCACGGCATCAGCAGAGCAATTACCCAGTTGCACAGCACATCACAGTCCATCTAGTCCCATCAGTTTTCTTCATTAGCATATTAGATGTGCCTACTAGATGCCTATACCAGCCATGTATGTATTTGCATACACACAAAAAGGATCTTATTTTCTCAGTGCTATGTTCTCTTGCTGGTAGGAAGGAAGCAGGGAAGCAAAGCTGGATAGCTCTACCAAGTCATGACCTGTGTTAACGTGAAAGTCTTCAAATTCTCTATTTTCAGAGGCAATGGAGAAGTTTGATTAAGGCGTATACTTCTTTTTAAAGGCAAATAAATATGCTGATTTTTCAAATACTTATTTGGAGCTACGGCATTTCACTTGAGTATTCACTTTCCTGTACTGGAGAGAACTTAACAGTTGAACAGTCCCTTACAGAAATCACATTCATGTATCTCTAGAGTATAACATCAGCTAACCAGTCAGTACATCTAATCCCAAAAACATGGGAAGCCACGTGAAAAGTTGGTATTCAGACATCTTTCCTGGTGACTGCGTCTTCTTTTCATACAGACCTCAGGAAAAGCCCTGGATTCACCCTATGCCCAAGAAAAGAGAGTGCAAAAAGTTGAAGGGAGGGTTGTTCCAAAATAAAACTAGAGCTTACAAAATGTGGTGACTTGTGTAACATGCCTTCTGTTTCACTGACATGCAAGCCAGGCACATCTGATATTCAGCTGGGTTATTTCCCACCCCCCCCACCCACCCCCTTTCCACACAAGATAGCAGGATTATATCAAACACTGTGTGGCTCACCACAGCAGAAAGGGAGGTGTGCCACGTGACTTTCATTTGACCAACATGAATAAACATGTCACTAAAAGCTTTCTTAGGAAACAGTCTTCTTGAAATAAAAAACATATTTTGAAAGACAGCCCACAAAAGAAGTCATGGAATATTTGGCCTTTGCGTAACATGGAACATTTTCTGGGATAACCATGGTGGTGCAACAGTCCTTAGGATTGCCTGGTTGTTGTCTTTCATGTAACAACATACATGGGTTTCAGATAGTCCGTGTTTGGCAGCTGGAATAAGGTACCTTGAAATATCAAGGAAACTGAAGTCCAGATACAGTGACTAGCTATTAGTTTTTGTGCTGGCAGTGGGCCAAATTGTGTTCATTTTACTCACAGGAGCCATCCAGCTGAGGTCAATATGATGACTCACATGAGCAGAGTGCACAGGACTTGGCACAACATGTTGCAGAAGTGCAGATGTAGAAACTACTCTACAGCCAGAGGCAAGCGACAAGATTCACAAGCAAGAAAGGATTTCTTGCAGAAAGTTGTTTCTGCTGACCTGTTCATGCACTGAGACCCAACCAGACAATCACAACTCCCTAACGGTAGAGTTTATTGCTAGTATGTTATTTATGGTTTCAATAACCTCTATCTCAAGAAGAAACCAGTTCAACAGGACCCACTGATATTTTTCTGAGCACCTACTGCAAGCCAGATCCAACTATTCAGCCTTGAACAGAGAATGTAATTTAAAGATTCACAGTTCCCACAAGAACACCTTAAGATATTACCATTTCCCTACACCCAGAGTACAGGAAAATTATTTTCCCGAGACATAAAGTGGATTCTTAGACAGTTTTGTTACTCAAGACTAACCTTCCAATGCTATTCCTGGTACATTCCCCCCGTACTATAAATTACTCGTTAGATTTTTTTTTTTTTTTTTAAGATATTTTTATTTACTTTAAAGAAGCCAGATTGTGGAAACATTGAGCAGCTGTATTAGGTTCCAGTACATTTTTTTCAAATTCACGAATCTGTTCACTTTGAGTAGATACTCTCAGATGGCTCAGCTTCACCTGTAGTATGAAGGACCTATAATAAATGTGTGTAAAAAAGTTCCGAACAACTACAATCCTATATGAATTTGCATTCCATTTAGAATAACTCACAGACAGCAGGTTGGAAACTCTACCAGTTTTGACTTGTAAAGTGTTCCTGTGATTTTTCTCTCTGAGGGTGTATTTGACTCTCCCCAAAGACACCAGGAGTTCCATCCTACAGCTTCAGATGGATCACTAGATGCAAAGGTCACCTGCAATATAGCTTGCTACATCTGCTACCCCCATGAGCACACACTCTGCTTAAGCACTCTTTCCAGGTTCTTCCTTGACTGTGGTTTTTCCAGAACATCCCTTCAAGGGGAACTTCCAAACCACAGAAAGGGAAAACATTGCAAGCTACTGCTGACTGTGGATTGCACTATCAGTCTGGGAGAGAGAACAAAAGAGAGACAAAGAGGAGAAAAAGCGAAAGAGAAGAAGAGAATTTGTCAGAGGCCCATTCCTGATTTCTACACTGTCCAAACTCTGGATATAAAATATGGAAAAACAGCATGGGGGTAGATATGGGGAGGTTGAATATGGCATTTTTGGTATGAGGGGAAAGCTTATTAACTAGACAAGTAGACTCAGCTGTAAATTATATCAACCACACCCCATCTACATATGCTGACTTACCACAGAAGTGATTTTATTTCCACTTGGGGTTGCTGTTAAATTTCATCTATACAGACTTAATATTGTCCTTGCTTTAGCGGGGATGTGATTATCAGCATCAACATCAACAAAGCAGAAACATTTTGGTAAACATATTAGAATTTTCTTACAACTAGACTAACACAGTGCAAGTTCTGGGCTTTCGTCACAGCATTTAAGTTCTAGGCCATTTTGGGAAAGAGATTGGTTGCATTGCTGACTTAGCACATGCATTGTTAGTTTGGCTATTAATTCTTTGCAGTCACAGCAGCAACATTAGCTGGCTTATACCATTATGCACACAACCATGACGGGTTTGATATCTGAGGCACTAACACTTGAATGTTTCACTGTAAACCAGTAAACACTGATTCAACTAAGCAGAAGCAATAATGTTTTCTGCAATCCAAGATACACATACGACACAAATATGTGCTTTTGAGTATGTCCCCATTCTGATTTCCTCTTGCTCCCTGTTTCCCCTTTCAACTCTCTCCCAAATGGCTGCCTTTTCCCAGCTTCAGCAGGAGCAAAACTGGGTTCCCAGCCTTCCTGCCTGACTCTTCAAACAAGCCAGTTCTTATTCTGTCCCTATACACGGAGCATCCACCATCAGCTTACAACTCTCTCATACGTACCTGCACGCATATCATCATCTCACTCTCTCACTCTTCTGCCTCAAAAATTAGTGGTGCTACAGGTGGAGACAGACCTCTCTGGAGACTGCTGCTGGTATACCAAACACAGCTGATCCTGCCCAGGCTCTCAGTGGACAGCTTGTTGATGTACCAAGGCTGTTTGTCATGCAAGTGAAATGCCCCGGAGTTTCCCATTAGCACCAAGGCAGTACTGGTAATTCTTTCACATCCTACCCTACCATGGTGCAGCCTTTCTATCCCTAGCCCACTGGGGCTGCATTCACAGGTAGCACAGGCCACCAGCTTCAACATACAGCAAGGGGCTACTCTGTGTGCAAATCAAAGTTAAAAGGAGACAAGAGTCCATGCATTAAGCATGGCTGGAAGCATTTCTAATTGACCATTTTGAAAGTGGATGATGGGTTTTCCACCTTATCGCAGCTTAGTGATAGGTTCAAGTTTATAAAATGAGAGGGGAAAATCATTACAGCATGTTCCCGAAAAGACGACAATGAAAAAAATACTCCCTGTGCACCAAACAACTATGCATGTCGTATGCACGCACTTCTATTTAATATATTAATCTAAGTTAATTTTAAATAGATACTGTAAATAGCAGAGCACAGACTCCCCCCTGCCCATACACATTCATGGAGAAATTCAGCATCTCACCCAAGAAATAGCTGGTAGAAATTGCTTGAATTTGGCCACATTACAGGTATCTGAGAAAATTCTCTGTATCTATGCAGCGTTATGAAGACCAAGCTATCATCTTTTACCATTAATTTACATTATTTGGTATGGAAGTTGACTCCTGCACACTGTTTGCAGGATGAATTTGCGTTACCTGGGTAACTCTGGGCAAACCTAATAAGCCCGTTTGCTCTTGAATTTAAGGAGACTTCTCAGATGAATGTTGAATGAGTTCTGCAGATGCCAAGTTATTCAGAGCTTCGCATCAGTGGGTGTAGGCTGATTACAGGATAATAGAATGCAACATTAGCATCAGACATCTTGCTTGTTTGATGGTTCAGCTCTTTTTTTTCAGCTATAAAATAAATAAAGCACATCCTACTAGATTTGTTACAGGCTTCCCACTTGCATGTGAAGTCTGAGGAAAAGCCTTGAGCTAATCCCAAAGACCACTCTCATAACCTAGCCCTAAGCAAAACTTACACTGATTCTTCACACTGCAATCAATCCTTGTTTAATTTTGTAGTCTAAATACAACAACATCTGCCTTCTGTCAGCTACAGAAAGCTGTAATGTGTCATTGGGCACTGGAAAGCAGACAAGTTTTGTGTTTTCCTAAGAAGTTACACCAAGTACTTCAGGACATCACAACTAAAGTGACAGGTTTGCTTAACGTTAAATCAGGGGCAGGGTTGCATTCAATTACATCAGAAGTTTAAAGACTTAAGCAAGTCACTACAACACTCTCTCTTAACAGCTGACTCAACTCCTGCAGCAACAGCACTTCTATTCAAGTGCTAATGACAAGAAAGTATATTTTGAATGTACACAAGAACCTACCCAAAGTGACTTATGCTTTTACTATTGTTTTAGGCTTCTCTGTGAAACCTGGCTTTCCTAAATCTTTCCCTTTGTGCATCTATAAAGGCAGGAGACAAACATTTCTGTTACAATGGCGACGTTATTAGCCATTCACTCACATCTGCGGAGCTGGCAAACAGTTCATAAAGAAACAAAGCATTTTGGAAAGTCTGTAGGACCAAAGTCCTGCCAGTGACCTTGCTAACATTTAACAGCATGAGTGCTCTCATGTCAGCACTCAGGTGATCCTGCTTAGCATTGCCATTGCCTCCGTTTCTCCAAGACAGTGCAGTTTCGGTAAGATAGCTCGTTAGCTTTTGCAAGCTGGTTCAAAAGTAGTTTAGGGGGAGCATTTCCAGTCAAGCTCAGTGTGATCAAGTGTACTCTGCTTCCTGACATTATTAGCTCACACAGACAGTTCTCCCACCCTCACGCAGATTTAGCTACATTTCTAATACCTATGCAACTGTATATGGGCACAATATCTCCTTACCTGACGCTGCCCGTTCTAGCGCAGTCATACCTGTAACCGGGTTTTTTCTGATCCAAAATGTGACTATGATTGCTATTTTTTATTCTCATGTAAAAAACCATCATTGCTTCTTCTACTAACTGTTCTAGCAGCTTGGAAAGGTCTTCCCCCCCCCCGCCCCCACCCCAGCATCTACATCCTCTAAGACAATTTACAAGAACAAATCCTTGTAAATGTTGCCTTTCATATTTATTGTGCTGTCCTAATTATCACAAATAACCTTCCCAGTAATTTGGACACCCTGTACACCTTGCCTAACAGCTACATGCTGTTGCTGACTTCAGCATAAAATAAGTCTTTCTTGGAGGGAAATGATGCTATTTAGAAGGCAACAATAATAAAATCAAAGAAAAAAAAGCAAAAATTCTCCATGACCTTCCTGACAAATTGCTGTAATGGTCCGAAAACTGCAGATGTTTTTCCACTAAGTTTTTACAATGTTTATTTTGAAATGATTTTTTTTTTTAAATCATGTTGTTTTCCTGTTGTAATTGCTGTAAAGCAGATGTGACATCTTGGGCTTAAGGGCTTTAAGCTGATTTTGGTGGCTCAGCCTTGATGCTATTCATGCAGCACAGAAAGGCCTCTTGCAGTGGAAAAGGATCCACTGTGTAAAGAACAAAGAATCACTTGGGAGGAAAGGGGTTGTCCTCACTGTGTTGGTGATGGGACTTGGCCCTTGGATTTAGGAGAGGGGTCCATCTACTGCCTAGACCCACATAGTTAACTCTCAGCAACTGAGAGGGCACAAGGAGCTGTATCAACTGGCCTCACACATGTCTGTTTTGAGCAGCTTAAGATCACTTATACACATGCACTAGTGTTACAGCAAAAATGGGTCTGCAAACGGCAGGAACATGGATTCCATCCTTGAAAGCATTTAAGAGATAATTCTTTTTCCCAAAATCAAAAACAATCTGCCGAAGAGTTATGAACTGGACCAGATAGATTAACCTCTTATATAGCCAAATTACAGGCAATGCAGAACTAAAGCTTTTCCCCCCTCAGAACAACAGGACGTAAAAAGCTATTGTCTGAATGTCCAGCTGGTGAGAGTGATCAACGATCTTAAATGCCTTGTCTGCCTGCCAGTTAAGCTGCAAATGGTTTCAGTGAGGTGCTGCACAAACTCTTGTATTTTTTTCCATTCTGCATTCCCAGGTTTCACTGATGGCTACAAAACAGGCATGTCACACAAAACCAGGTGGATCTTATGCAGTGCTATGAGAACAATAAAATAGCTGATTTTTCTCCCTTCTTCATGGCCCTGCTCCCCTCCTCTTCCTCAAGGCCCTTTCACAGACTCCCAGCCTTCAGCAGAGCTCTCCCTGGACAGGGGGTTCTACCTGTGGCTGCTGTTCAAAACCTTTTACGATGAGGACAGGTGTTTAACTAAAGTTAGCCACAGAGGTTCTAGCTAGTACCTAAGAAGAAAATTAACAACATTTACCCAGATCTTCCTGCCATCTCACTGGCCTCACCCATGGCCCTTCAGATTGCACAACACCACCATGCAAACCCACCCCCAATGAGACCCTTACTCATGTCAACAGCATCCAATAGTTACTTGCTCAGGTGCTGGGATATTCCTCATTTACCCTCAATCAAGTCAGGAAACCTCTTTGTTTTCTCGGGAACCTGGACAAATGATGATCAATTATTTTTCTCCTGATTCTCAATAATATCAGACCTTTTTGGAAAGTCACCTTCTGCACTTAATGATTCTCTGCAAGCCTACACATCCACAAAAAGTTTGTGTTCAGAAGCCCCAAGGGGGAAAACAATGCCGTATGCTATGGATTTATGTATTGAAATTACTATGCTGCTAGAAGATAGACAGAAAAAACAAGGTAAATACCTCAGAGCTCAGGAGTAAGTGGTGTGAGATCTTTTAAGTGAAAGGTGACAGCCATTTTGTGCCAGTCAGATACCCAAAGTGAAATAAATTTAAAAGAACTCATTAATCATTCCCAGCATGCATCTTGAGACAGGTGTTCATTGCAGGACAGATCATGTGGTTCAGATGTCCCTCAAAGAGTCATCTGCCTTGGTCTCTTAAGGGACAACATGTTGTTTTATAGCATTACCTCAGAACACTTGAGAAAGTGGAGTGAACATTACCACATATTAAACACAGTTCCAGAAACAGAGCAACATACCTTATGTAGACAAAATGAAACACAAATAACGATGGATATCTGTCTTAGACCCTCAGGCACTCATCACTACTAAGATAATGAATAGTGCAGAAACATTAAGAACGGGTATTTCAGAGCTGCCTGGATGATTCAGACAACCATTAATTTTCAAATATGTTTGATGGGTCAAATGCTGCCCATAAATTCCTAGTAATGGATCAAGGGCCATCTAGCTAAGACCTACAGCAAACTGTTGTCGTACGTGAACAGTAGGAACTGAAATGGTAAGCTAACCTAGGTGACAGGCAGTATACCCAGAATGAATGCTTATTTGATTTTTTTCAGTATAAAACTAGCATTGTCTTTCACTCCTCTTCTTACACATGCTTATAAGGAAGCTGCGCAATCTGGAACAGTGAGACTGTGCCTTCTGCTGTGGACATGGCTGAACACTACTCATCAAATCCATTGTTCAACAAAATACTCTTATTGTTGTTCAGCTACTCTAACTCAAACCTTTAAGTCAGAATTTTATTTCTTTTGCACCTCGAATCAAACAGAGAGAAGCCAGCAAACAATGTAGTACCATAAGGCATAAATAAGGCAGCTCTATAAACAAATTGAGCCCTCCACCTCCCCAAAGACTGTTCTTTCCAAGCTGTTCAAATACTGAACAACTCCAGAATATAATTACCCATTGTATTCAATCATGTACCAAAGTTAAACTACCCAAGCATTGTAATACAATATAGTTACTTGCACCAGCTAAACTTTCACATTGTTTATCTCTCTGCCATATGTAAAGGGACCACCCAAACAGAATATCAGGTAAAGGCTAATGTCCCTGCTCCGTGAAAAGGAAGGTGGTAGAAAAGATGCTATAAGATAACACAGTAGTAAGGTGGTTTAGTGACACACAAAAGAGTGGGGAGATTTGTGCTTTACTCCTGATTTTAGCCTCTGACAGCTGTAAGAAAAGCAGCCACAAAACTTGTTTGGCCACGACTCAGTACTTCCTTTGTAAACTGGAGGCAACTCCATTGAAATGTATCTGTTGCCTAATGATTTTCTGAGTCAGAAAAGAAATGCAACCCTTAAATAAAATAAAACTAGATTTTACTTTCAGAAATAGGATTTTTTTTTTTTTTTTTACCCAATGTTGAATGTGACAGAAGAACACACTACTTCCAAATAATCACAGAAACTTCATTTGGCCAAAATTTAACATTATGGTTTATGTTTAAAGTGCAAAAGGAAAACATTCTATTCACTAAATCCGAAGCTAGTAGAAATCCTTCTATTTTACATCACTGAACAAAGTTTCAAATAATGAGATGTTATTTGAACCTGGGAACACCACCTGCTATTAAAGATTTTTTCCTTTCCAGATAAACATCCAACTTTGGAGACATGTAAAATTAAGAAAACACTAAATCTGTTCAAACAAACAAAAAACCCACCCATTACATTCATAGATACCTTTTCGGAAAGCGTTTTAAAACCATGTGGGGAACAGCTGATGAATTTAACAGGATATTTTTTTAATANTGGGTCATATTAAGGACTAAGGGTCTCTTAAAAAAAAAAAATTGTCAGCGCCCACTAAGCTTAGAATATGGTATTTCCTGACTGTTTCAGTTTAGATCAGTATCAGAGTCCAATTTTCCTGCATTTTCCACTCTGAAGTCTTTCCCCAGCCATTGTCCGGAATGCAAGGTAAGACAAAGCGTGAAATGGGTTTTCCACATGGAGTGAAAGAGACACCACCATCATTCAGTTTAAGTGAGGAAAGAGATGTTATCATTTACTGTCAATAGGCAAGTGTGAAGCAGAATCTCCCAACTTCTGATCCTGGTGCTACAGCAACAGCATCGTCAGACAGGTGACTCATGTCATGATCCTCAAAAGGTGGCTAAGTACCACTCTCAGTGGAGTTAAGGGTTCAAATCCCAATCCAGAGAAGAAATTTATAGCATTATGTGGTGTGCTGGACCAAGATTTTACCTTGCCTGCTTTAGTTCCAGTCTGTGAAACTTGGACAGAAATACATAACAAAGGGCAAAAGAAACGCCTACAAGACTGGGAATAGGATTTCCCAAAAATCTCTTTTAGGTGTCTTAAGTGAGGTTCCTAAATACTTTCTGTGCAACTCCAGCCTTAGTTTCTTTTTAAACTGATGAAGGTGGAGCTTCAAGTGTGGCTCCACTCTATCATTAGCTTCTTTTGTGGCCATTCGCGCTATAGCACTGAAAAATACTTTTATGAGGCTTTCTAGAGATATTTAGGCTATTAAGAGTAGGACAGAGAACCAAATGGTAAGCCAAAGTGACATGTGAACAAGCAGAAAAAAAAAAAAAACAAAAAAAAAACAAAAAAAACCACCTGTAAGAGATGGGTGTGCTTTCTATAGCTGTTTCTAAAGCTCTTCTCTAAAGCTCTTTGAGCTTTGGCTCAAAGCAGCACAGTACACTTGGTACTTCTGTGCTGTACACATCAGCAGATCATGCATCTGAAAAGCCCATAAACTGGTGTGACAAAATTGAGAGAGAAGCGAGGAGAATTCACATACAGGTGCATACACCCAAATGGTTTTATCACATTGGTACTACCAGGTAAGCCTCAAAAAGATCCCACAAATCCTTATGATTTCAGCCATCTAGAAGGAAGACCAAGATGAAAAATAAGATACGTTTGTCAGAACAAGCCTCAACCTATCTACAAGCCTGAACACATACACAGTGGAGAAAACACATTACTACTATAAGGAGTCAGCCCACTAGGACAGCTGATGAAGGGATCCTGGACTGAGTTAAAGACAGGGAGGGATTATCCTACACTTTGTGGGCTTTTAAGTTGCTAAAAGCACTTTATAAATTCCTCTGGCACCAGGAGTTACATAAGGAAAACATAAGTTGCTCTATATGAACATAAGGGTTTTTTAAAGCTTTCAAAGAAAGCTCAAACTCAGTGCTTATAATACGTTTTCAATAAGAAGAGAGATAAAAAGAGGAAAAGAGATTTTTGTATGCAACAGCCCATACAACAATCCTTTCTAACAGCTCATTTCAAGCCAGCTGTACCCTCTGAAAAGATTTACTATACTTACACAGGCTATTTTTCACATAACATGTAACCAAGTTGCAGGTGATGGGATTGTCTGTTGGTGCAATTTTGCATCAGTGCATTTAAAAAAAACAACAAAAAAAACCAAAAACCAAAACCAAACCACAACCACAAAAACAACACACCACACTCCAAAAAAACCAACCAAACAACCAAAAAGAAAGAGACCCACGCTCATCTTTGGCCACTTACTTTGTGGTACTCAACTCAAGCATATGTAACAAAGAACCTCAGCTTCGGATTCTACTTTCTATACAGGCCCCTCAGTTGACTGTACAACCTTGAACATAACATGCCATCAAAAAGCTGACATGCATTTCTGAAGAGAATAGCTTTTAAAAAAAAACCCAAATAAAAATAAACTAGTTCTTAGGGTTTCTGAGGACAGTTCTAATCTGACATTTAGCTCGCCTGCTTTTTGTCATACAAAAGACCTCAGCTGCCACCACTGACTGCATGTAACAAAGAGGCTGCATTTTGCTTTGTTTAAACACAGTTACACCAAACTGCTTTAAGCCACTGTAGAATTTAATGGCGTTTATTCTCTCTGTGCCTCTTGGAAACACATTAACACCATAATTAGGGCTGGCAAATCACTTGCTACGCATTAGCTAAGAGAAACAGAAGCAAATTTGATTTGTATTTAAATTGACTGCTTGTTGTGTATTGAAGGTAAGCCAGCTATTCTCACCCGTGGAAGACAATCAAAGTCTACACACATAATATGCGTAGAGATGTTTGTTTATGAACACACACATAGATCTCGAAACAAAGATACCTCAGAGAACGTTGCTGACAGGCACTACATAACCTTCTAACCCTGAAAGAACCAAATGCTGTGGCCACAATGCTATTTTTAATTCTTAAAATAGATCTTCAACATTGACCCCAATTAATATGCATGTCTATAGATGTGATTAAGCTTAAAATTTAAGAAAGAGGACTGATATCCATCAAAGCAAAAGCCCAAAAGATTCTTAAGCAAGAATTGAAGGTGACCCAAGACAATATGGCTTTTCAAAACAATGGAAAGTGTACAGAAACTGAAGTAACTAAGTAGTAGTGCTGGACACATAAGTCACAACTGTTTTAATATAAACATATTCTACTTAAAGGGTTATTTGATTTCTACTTGGAAGAGAGCTATTTGTGGTACAAAGAGCTTTTAGACAACGTGTGATTAAAGTAAAATCAACTACTAAACTGGAACATCTTCACTAAAATGTAGAAAAAATTAAGATGCAAGTAGGTCACCCTTCACTCGTCTTACAGATTTCTCAAGCTGTCATCCAAACAGCACATAACCATGAGTGCTCCATTTCAGAAAAACAGACTCCAAGAGGGAGGACATTCTAGCATTCAGGAAACTGGCCAAGACTTGCAAATATGGGTTTGATTTCTTGCTCTCACAAGGGTTTCCAGTGTATCTTGGATTACATTACCAAAGGGATTCCAAAAATCTAAAAATCAAACTTGGTAACAAATTCAGCATCAAATTTTCATCAAAGGGTAGTTGCTTAACTTGGAAGCAATCTAAGCCCATCAGCATGTATGCTTTCTACCTTCCAGTTAATGAAATAAGAAACTCTCTGTCTTGGAGTACAATAATAGCATCTTAGCCTTACCACTGATGAACAACTCTCTTCTAGTGAGGTCCCCAAGGGACACACTCAGGGAGCCTGTGCAGCAGACTCCAGCTGCAGACTCCCATTACCTGCTTCAAATGGTGCTCCGGTTCCTGCTCTACTTCTATATGTTGAGGACAGGACACACACAGAACAGACTTGCTGAAGAGACACGCAATGAAAGCAAACACTATCTGTGTTTAGACTGCAGTTACCACACCAGCTCTCAGTGTCTGTCCCTTACTTTCACACCACTGCTTTTGAGAAAGCAGAAATGGTCCAGGTGAGATGCTTAGGCATTGTAGTTATAGGGCCACACTACACTGTTGGAAAATACCCCCATTGGGGACTGTATTTAAGTATGAAAAGGAATGGCGTGGTGGGTCTTGCACAGCAAGTGTTTAAAAAAACTTTTCTAGGTCATGATCCAAGGGGAAAACAAGCCCTAGGGACTGCAGCATTTTCTAGGAAAGGAAAATTGATCAAGTTGTATAAAAATGTCCTGACAGTTTAGCACACCTGTACTTAAGGTCTTTAGTGACTAATACAGTAAAATGTGTTTTCTATTGTGTTACACAAGGCCAATATTTAGATTAATTTTACTTGACATTTTCCACTTCATATCATTACTTTTTTCATCAAAATGAAAAAAAAAAAGTAATAAGGTAGATTCCCCTGAGAAACATTTTTCCAGTGTGAAAAATTTCTATCAGGGATTCTGGCCAACATACAAATTTAGTATAAAACAATCAAATGCAATTTTACCTGTAGCTTTCTACCCTCCCCTCCCTTAGTCTGCTGAAGGTAGTCCTGGTTTCCCATTTTCTCCTCCTCTGTCCTGTTTGAGGTACTACTGTGACCCACTGTTTAATGAAAACAAATGAGCTCCTGGTTTGTTTGGTTTTCCTTTATCCATCCTTCAACTCTTGTGAGGTTTTAATTTCAGCTCACATTAACAGAGAACATAATTCCCTATTACTACCATATTCCACTTTGACAGGTGAAGCAAAAAAGGAGTAAACCAGAAGCTGAAGAACTATAATGAAAAAGAAATTCTTATCTTCAACTTTTATCTCTTATTTTAGGACTCCCCAGTTTCATTGTAGTCTCTCCCTGCTTCCCTGTCAGACAGACTGTTAAAGCCTCTGTAGGACAACCAGTAGCCAACAGATTTTTCTGTAAAGGAAATGGCCCTTTCTAATCTTCCCCTGCTACCTGACAACCATGCAAGGAAGAATCAATTTTGCTAAGCTATTTTGAAGGTCCTAACATTGGTGCGCAGTAGTAGTCAGGGACTTTAACAAGCTGGCAACAGAAATGCTGGTTAGCAACTGGCATTTATTTTCTGACTCAACAGAAGTTCAATGTGACTGGCTTACTTTTTTTTTAATTTAGTTACTGATGACACAAATACCATTTAATGGAAAAGATATAGGGTTTGGTTTTGTTTGAGTTATTTTTGTTTGGGGTTTTATGTTGTTTGTTTGGGGGGTGGGGGGGTGGTGTTTGTTTGTTTTGTTTTCCCCCTGACTTAGGCTAGACCTGGACATACTTTATACGCCTCAAGTCTGACCCAGGTGCTTGGACAGCTTTTGATGCAAAGAAGGGAGGAGGGATGGTACCATACCTCATTTACTCCAAATGGACTAAAAATCAGCCAACTATACACTGTGGCAGGCTAGTTTGAAGGCACTCTAAAGACCTGAAGTTTAGGCGTACCTTTAGCACTGTAGAAGGATAATTTCATCAAGGAAGAAACTGTGCAGCCATAACCAGACACATTCAGGAGTGGTTATGGATGCTACAGGTACAGTTCTTCCTCAGCTGTTCTTCTCGAGAGGTGAAAAACCACAGGTAAAAGCTGATAAAATTATCAACTTGCTGCTTTGACACTTCAGCTGAAGTGCTGCCAGCAGTTTTTCCCTTACACATTCAATTTCCACTGTTTTTAACCTATAAGGTTTTGTTCCTTAAGACAAATTGGTTGAATTTTTCCTTATAAAATGGTGACACATCCTTGTGCAAAATACTAGTATTGCATCTTGAAATAACATTATATATCTAGAATAGGTTTTGAGAAAAAGACTTAGGGTTATTACAGGAATTGAAAACTGTCCTGCTTTAACATACACTAGAATTTTGTGCATCTCCCTCTCAGTCTGGTATTAGTCACAAATGAAGACAGAATATCAGATGAGAAGTGGATCTTGGATCTCTCTAAGTCAGGTGCTGGCTTAGCAGCTAGCTAAGCGCTTCCGTGTGACAACTTTTGACAGTGGAAAAAGGCATTTGGCCATAGTTTTGTACACACACAAATCATTAAGATTTTTACTTATGCTTTATACATACTAATCAGCCACAAACAGTCCCACACAAGCCATGATCAAGAACAGAATACTCAC
>WEKW01031042.1:46267-84778 GCA_013389905.1 Sula dactylatra
AAAATTATCACATTTAAAAAAAAAAAAAGTTTCTCCTTTGAGCTATCAGCAACTCAAGGACATACGAGGAAGTGGTTATTTAAAGAGTTTTCTGATCTTCACCAAGAAGTTTGCTGCTAAATGAAAAAGAATGTACAAACACAAAAGCAGCAGTGCTTTGTGTTACAGTTGCTGTGGAAGAACAGACTTTCCCGTTCCTTCCTTTTCGCCTACGCTATGCACAGTCCAGGAACATCTCTGGCACTGACGCTTTAATGATCCTTTCTCACAAACGATTCCCGTACTTGATTAACCTTATTGTTGTAACACTACTTGTGCCAGTCTAATTTCACTTCTAATTTGAGGGAATTTTTCTGCCTGCCAAGACCACTCGTTACTTTGTAGCACTATTTGNAGAAGAGCTCAAAAGTTTTATTTTTGTTTACTGTGCTTCATATAATGCCTAGCTGTAGAGAGATGGGCTTGATGTACGCATCTGTGCTGATCTTACCTCTGAACACACAGAGGACCAGATTATGAGTGTTTATTCATAAAAGTAGCATTCAAATGAATTGCTAACCAAGACATTAGTTCACAGGAAAGAATACTACATAACGTCAGAAAATAAATACACACTGCAACAAAGATGAATGAAATAAAATCCAATGATTTAAAGCACAGTATCCACAGTTGCACAGAGAACATCTAGAAAGACCAGTTCTTTTTGGAAAGAGATGCTGGATCAGACTGCTGTTATGACTGTAGGCATGTCAGCTGTTAAGTCAGCAGGTAGCTAACACAGGAGAATCCTTTCAGCTGTGCACCCCCCCAGGGAGCAAGAAGTTGTTATTCCCTTTTAACTGAACGATATCGGAATTTTTTTTTGTTCAGTTGGTTTTTTAAACTGTGAAGATGTTCTGAAGCAACGGACTTGCGAAGCAATAAGAATTAGTTATGTATTAATTCACATTTTACTCAAATAGTTAGTCTAAAGTTTATGTTTCAAAGAAGTTTACATGAACGAAGCTTTAGTAGGGTCCATTTCCACAGTGCCACTAAAATTCGCCAATACTGAACGATGAATATATAAAATGCAAGCAAAGAAATGCCTGATGAGGAAACTGTGAATTATGATTGCTAGGTATGACACTAATCACAATGTTTTAAACTACTCATGCAACCACAAGAAGGATTCAGAAAATGTGGATTTTTGAAAGATATTTCATCGGGTATAATTTTTTGAAGCCACAAGCCCCACCCCAAGCCTCTAGAATAATGTGTAGAGCAAATAAAGCCAAAAATATAAAACCTGAGGCAAATATTTGTTTAAAAAAAAAAAAGAAAAAAGAAAAGAGTAACACCACAAAAAGAGCCGAGTTCAGCTATTCAAAATCTTTATTATTAGATGTTAAGTTTGGACAACTTCTATTTCTTCAAATCAAAACCTTTGGAATTCTTGCTAAAGATATATTTTGGTAAAATGGCAATACTCTATCACCACATCATTACATTACTAAATGAAAATAACTGAAACTTGACATTATGCAGCTTAACTGCTTTACCAAAAGTTTGCAAAGTTACATTTTAAAACTAATGAGGAATTCCTTTTAAGGTCTTCACTTGAACACTTGCTGCCTTTTTATTTCTCAAAAGATTTAAGAAAGGGGGATTAGGGGTGGAAGATGGAGGTAAAACTAATAGTGATGCAGTAATACATTTTCCCCCAGCTAGGAAGACTGCCTGGTGAATCTTTCAGCAATACAGGAATATTGGCAAAAGTCCTTCCTATCCCCTGAGAGAGTCATCTGGATTACATCTTCTCTAGCAGTTGGATTAAACCACTTGTAAAGAAGGAGATCCCTTTTCATTAGGTTTTTCATTTATTTAAAGAAAACAACTTTAAAACTAGCCCCATAAAAAAAAGGAATATTTGTGTCAGTTTCTCAAGACCCAGACTGAACTTCACAAGTTCGTCAGAAAAAGTAATAGGTTTGGTTTATATTTTCAATGTGTTACAAGAGTCCTACTCATCCATGGGTCTGATCATGACATTCCTGTGGGGTGAAATTACAATAGGGTGACAGCACTGATAATTTTGCAAGTATGAAGACAGGAACAGGGGGCCCAGCATGTACAGACAGCAATCTGTGGTCTCCCAGCAAGTTCTTTAGTTGAACGCACTGAAAAAGGGTCTTAGCTGTAATCAATATTTCCCCAGCACAAGAATTTTGAAGAAAGAAGCTAAACCAAGTAAATCACTACACTGTGGACTTCTTCAACACTGATCCATTAACAATATCAAGGGAAAGGGGTTTTTTTCTACCTCTGCAACTCCAACTGAAAAGTGATGATTTTGGCTACAGTTTAAGTACACCTTTGACTAGGTTTTGGGATGTCTATAATCATGAAAGACAGAAGTTTATTGCTGCTGCTCTGGTCTTAATGTTGGCTTTCACAGGGCCGGTGGGAGATCCTCTAACAGCAAGCAGGTTTGAAAGCAGCTGTGATTACAGTGACTCTGAGGCTGCCAGATATTGCATGTGGGGTGAGACAATGCCCCATTCAAATTTTCAGCACGTTTTCTGCCACCAAAGGTTTAACATTTTGATAAAGAAAGAGCACAGGCTTAAGACATCAGGCAGTATAGAGCATGGCGGGAAGAGGGGATGTCAAGAAAAAGCCAGCCAAAGGTTGTTTCATGAGCAGCATGGTATGAACAGAGAGCGTATATACCCAACAGCCATAGGAAACTATTCAAGACATTTTAGGTACACAAAATGGTCCAGTTATGGTGATGACTGGGAACCTAATAGCAATACAGGAATCCAAATTTGCAGAGTATTTTAACTCTGAATTTTACAGCAAACTTTACAGAGGTTCGAATACTGGCTCTTTCCAAACTGACTTTTCACATTACTGCCTTCTCTGGTAGACACTGCTCACCCTCTCTGCCAGCATGCCATTCACTACTACTAGTGCTTTGAAAGAAGTATACCATCTCACACCAAGACAGTCCACTCAACAGCCTCTCCACATCTAACACATATCACTTACAACAGAGCCATCAGGGCGCTCTGAAATCAGCTCAGCCCTTTGGTCTCCACAGAGACATTTGTAAACTATATTTGGCACAGTTCTCTGAGTACATGCAAACCATCTTCCTCACTGCTCTAGACTGTATCCTGACATTTGATTAACTCATAACACAACCGCCTGTTTCATTAATCTCATTATTTTACAGTCATCACCTATCTGCATGTCAGATAATTCAAAACTTAGAGTTCCTTGTGGATTTTCTCAAAATCATTTCCTCCCATTTGAGCACATTCCATTTGCTCATGTTGCGTGGTCAGTGAAACATTTTACATCAGTGTCAAAGAGTTAACGGGGGATGTTCAAATGGAAGGGTAGTTGTTTTGATTTGCTGCTCATTTGTCAAGACTGCATTTTGTTTGTCAAAAGATATTGAGTCAGTTTGGAAATCCTAAAGTAGTATTGCATATGCAAAGTACTTCAAGAACAAATTGGCCCCCATTGTTCAGTATTATTTTAGCTTACCTTAAAGTTCTAGGAAGGAATTTATGGTAATTTATGAGAAATTATTTGCAAGAATTAACACTATCAAGACAAGGAATGAATCCAGAGATTCTATACTGAAAATTAGGTTGCCAGACCCAGTGTTAGATGTACTCTAAGTCCATCTCAGCTCCATTAAATTCTTCACATTGTTCTCAGGTGTTAGTTAACCAGCAGTTGCTATTATCAAAACAATTGTATTTCAAGCCCTAGAGAGGTACAGACAAAAGCAGAAAGAAGGACATGCCTCGCTCAGTTCCAGCAAAGCCTGCTTGGGATGACAAGTTCTCTTGTTACATGTAACCACAGACTTTTACCTTCCCCCCCTACCCCACCCCCCAATGAACTTGTGAGATGCACAGGAAAGAAATTCTGTGTCCCCCATAGATGCCAAGTTTGCCTGCTTGACAAATTGACCTGGGAAAAGAGCTTATAGTGCCACAGAAACACCTTATCTCCTACATGAATAAAAGAAAAAAAAACACCAACCAAAAAACCAAACAAGAACCAAATGCCAACCCTCAGCACTGTTTGCTCATCATACACAATTCACTAAACCTAATGGAGCTTGAGAATTTTGTGTTGCATTTTTATTTCTCAAAAGATTTATAGCAGAGGGTAGCAAAGGTAGAATAGTGTTAAGGTAGAGCCAGTTGTATGAAGGCTGAAGACTAATACATGAGCATGGGCAGATAGAGTGGAGGCTAGGCCTTGTCCAAAAAAGGAATTTCTCCTTTTCTCAGAGGAAGGAGGCCTTGTTCCCTGAAACAGAGGTGTTCTGCTTATTTAAAAATCATTAGGAATGCAGTAAACCCATGGTTTAGGACTACTGATTTGCCAATTGAACATCCAGCTTTATGCAGTGGCAAATACAAGTGAGCTCTGTTTTGGTGTCATTATTCCAACAAAACGTCAAAACACAGCTCTCTTACTTGCTTCCAAAACCCATCATAACTAATGTTTGCCTAGCGAGGTCTCCATTCAGTCTTAGATCTAATTACAAGGTGCACATAGAGGTTCATACATGAAAGTAATAAATCTCTCAAGTCTGACAATAAGTAAAACGTGTTGTTTCAGAAGGCACAAGAACACCCAGGCAGGTACACACACCATACAGAAAAGCAACATAACCTTTATTTATTCTTTGCTATAATCTGAGAGTGAAAGTGCTCTATTTCATTCTAGGTATCACAGAGACTTAACACCTTCCTCAGAAATAAACAAGTCAATTCATAACTACAGAGGCACAATCAGCACTTCCATAGCAACTTTGCGTTTACTCCCGACATCTTTAGTTCACTTTTCTCTTGATATATAATACATACTTCTGTTTCAGACTGTCATGCTGTGTTAGCTCTCCGAGTCTTGCATATATTGTATACTGCCAGCTATGAAGTCATGCTAAGATTGTGAAATACATCAAAGCAAGGACATTCAAAGTTTCTTCAGGCATTCTCATCTCATTTCCTCCTTCCCTGCCTCAGCTGCAGTTTATGTTGCACTAAATTCAGACATAAGCCTGAGATTCTGGTAATCCATCAAAAGAATAAGATGCAGACTTTAAAGACATTTTTCAGAAGTACTGTAGTGGGTGAACCTCAAAGGCATTGCTGAAAACACCCAGTATATTTGCTAAACCTCAAGTCCTTGTGACAGTCTTTTTGAAATCAGCTGGCATCGTGCTTTCTCTTCTTCCAAATAATATGAAATACTTCATGTTTTTGAAACTCAAATGCAGTTTTAGTGGTAGGTTTGTTTGGTTGCGTTTTTTTAAACTCAGATGAAACTCCAGGTGGCTACATCTGCCTTGATTAACATTACTTGTGAATGTATTTCTTGTGAAACTTGGATATGAATACATATGCCAATTGAGTTAAGAGTAATTTTCAGAATTGGTAACACCTCAACATTTAGGTTACTACTACAACTTTTTTCATTTAGAGTTCATACACTGCTAAAGCAGAACTTTAGGTCATACCAGTGAACAGCCCAAGCAAGAGCTGTGGTTAAAGCTGTCCACCCACCACTGTTAAATTCTGTCTTAATTTTTAAACCTGTCCTGTTTTCAGCATAAAGAAAAAATATTATTCCAAATTATGATAATTTTTTTATAGTTAACATTTAAGCTGACATCAAGTCGCCTTCAATTGCATTATAAATTGCATTGATTTTCCTAACTAATCAGCTTGTCTCACCATCAGAGGAAGATGAGAGGTCCCAGAGATCTGGTATTTACAGTAGAGTTCATCTATGTCCTTCTACTTGATGAGTTTGCTGAAATAACATTCAAGGTCTCTATTTCTACAGTAACTCCGAACATCTCTCCCTCACAGGCTGCTATCCTTCTCTTCTAGAAGCTACTCAATAGCAGCTTGGATACTTCAAGAACTGTTGCATTTCCTTTCTTTCTAATGGAGTGGATCTATTCCATAAACACACAAATCCCTCAAGAAAGCACACCTGCAGCTAGGACACAGTCTATGCAAATTAACAGGGTTGATCAGCACTGAAGCTCTGACTATTCTGATTTTGATCTCACTATTGTCACAAGCAAGGTTTTGTCCAGCTCACATGCAACAACATGAAGAGTTAGCTAGTGGCAATGACCAAGAATTTAGTGGAAGCTCAGGAATTATTCCTGTCATATGGCAACACAACTCTCCTGGCTTTTAGATAGATTGAGCAGTAATTCACAATTCCACTGCAGCTCATAATGCTGCCACACAAGACAATGATAGTGGGAGACCACATCCATTTGTTCTTTTGATGTTTTTCAGATGAAAGAGACATTAAAATACTAAGCCATATCTGTTCTTACACTGTGGGTTGGCAAACGGATTCCTATTTCAACCTAGCTAAATGACCACTAGCTGTATGGCATGCTGCTTTCTACTGCCTGCAAATTCCCTGATCAGTTTGCTCCACTAAATGTTGGGTCATGGGCTGATATTGCTTTCACTCATTGCTGAAACAACAAACACCAGTAAAAGCCACCTCTTTTACTTAATAGAACAATTAAAACTGAAGAGCATTTTTGACTCTGATAAAAATCCAATTAATTGTGTTCATTATGAAGCCACCATTATACACCAGAGTTACCAGAAAAAGTTTACAGATAAGTTTTCCCCAGAAGGCATTAGCAGACAGCCCAATGTATCCATGCTACGGACATGCGCTCACAACACTCTTCCATTGCTTTAAAAATATATATGCAGTTACTTAAGATACTTCAGGTTAGCATCCATACTGGTAAGACAATTTTATACTGCCTCTGGCAGAGTTTAAAGGCTCATTTAACATTCAGTGACTTAAAAGAAAGAGTTCAACAGTGGCCAGACTTTCATTGACCTAATTGCTCATCAAACCTAAGAACGACAAGCCTCTTCATCTTGCAATTATTTTAAATTTTTCAGGAACTCAGCTTTCAAGAACTGGATGTATGTGAAGTACTGGGGGTGGGGTTTGGCTGGTTTAATGATTCCACAAATAAAACACAAAAGAAAGAACTCTGCATGGGTTTGGGGATTTCTCCCCCCTCCCCCAAATTATTATTAAACTAATGTAATTTGTGGTCTTTATAAAGAGATGAAGTTGATGGAACCATTACCCACACTCCCATTCGGATAGGCTAACACTTCTGCTGATGCATTTTTGTCTGACAAGACTTCTCAAGAAATAAAGGCAAAATGCAAGCACAGTTAATATTTCATTTCCCTCAATATTATCTTGTCTTCTGTCTTTCTGTTCCCCAAGGAACCAGGTAGTTGGAAGTGTTTCCAGGGCTCTGTACACAGCTCCAAGATACCCTCATGCATTACGGCCAACAGCAAGCTCTCTTCAAGGTTCTCTCTTGGTCTCTACAACCCACATAATTGGAGGATTCTTGTCACTATCCTTCCAGGTGGTCCAAATGACTGGACAATATTCTCTTCAAAAACATTGACCTACCACATATCAAAAACCAAAGCGCTCTGGAGCCAGTCCAGCCAGCAGCAAATCCCAGTCCCCCTCCTATGCCTCTTGTTCATGGCAGTAGCAGCTCTGCAACGCTCAGTCTCACATTGCACTCAGGAGGCTGTTGAAGTCCTACTCTGCTTCCCAGCTACATGGGCCCCTGCTCTTTAGTGAATCCAGAATTCAAAACAATGCCAGCTCTCCCCTGTTCAGCAACTGACTGCATTGGTTCTCTGTAGCAAAAGGGGACAGATCTTATGTTTGCTTTACAAGAGTAACATTCTTAAGACATTTCTCAACATGTCCTAAAGCAATTTATCATATTATGCATTGATTGTTTTCCTAATTTCCTATAAAAAGGCAACATCCTGTTTTAATTATGCAATACAAACAAAGATAGGGGCATTTCAGACGAAGAGCATGGGGTGGTGATGGTTTGGGTTTTTTTAGTTTCTTCTCCCCTCTTACCAATTTTTTTAATAATATAACTAGACAGATTTCTTATTAATTCTCCTGCATATATTTAAAAATGAAAAATCTAATAAATTTTTTTACTCTCAAAGACAGAAGACTAAAGAAAATGTTATTGTATAGTCCACTGGAAGGCAGAGGAGTCTTTGCAGAGTTGGGACAAATGTTTTAATTCCAGCTTTTCTGAATACTGAAGTCACATTAACTTTTCCCATTATGTTTTCCCCTCTCTAAACACCAACATATCTATTTGGATAGCTATAGAACTTAAAAAAAAAGGTAAAAAATGTCAAATGGAGAACAAAGACAATCCAGTTAACATCAGATTTTGACATGTTTTTCCAGCATTCTTTAGGCCAATTTAGAGAGCCACTGAAGTCCTTTGAACTATTCACAGAGCAGAGAACTGCACGAACCAAGCAAGTGTGAATAATCATCAGCCCACAGCTCACTGACAACTATGCCCGATTTGAGCTACTCTACTACTGTATAACTAGGCTATTAACAGCAGCAACAATTTCTAGCAAATACCCTGCCATGCAGAGCACTTCACACCAAAAAGGTGTGAGAAGAAATACATTCTTTACCATTTTAAAAAGTCTATAAGTCACCCTAAATCACAATTTATAAATAATGTCAATAAACACTAACTGCTACAGTGCAATGTGTTGCAAGATTTACTTTGTAAGGGACAGAGGCAGCCAAAGCTAAAATCTAGCAGAATATTCTTTGTGGAGATTCAGAAGGAATATGTTCTCTACTGATAAAGGTATCCTTCAGCTTGTATCCTCACCATGAAGTTTCGGTATAGCTGCCTCATTAATAAAGAATCAGAACACATTTTTGGGTTTACTATGAAGAAACCTCCAATACAAGAAAAATCACCTATTTACATGTGTTTAACTGTTGAGCTAAACCGTCCCTTCTTCCACAAGTGCCAGCAGTAGAATTTTTTTGATGTGTCTCACCAAGGCAAAAGCATCTAGAGCAAAACTTGGGGTTAGAGGGGAAAAGAAAAGAGGTAGAACAGTTTTTGGAAGTTAGTACTAGATCCATATGCAGAGACGACTAGCAGTCAAGAATTACCTTTGATAAATACACTTTAATAAATACTTGAGAACCAAGAAATTACAGGGTCCATGATTTTATCACACTTGTGCCTTCTCTGAAGCCTTGGAAGGAGCCAATCTTGTGATGCTTTTTACTTTTTCATTGAAAAAGCCCTCAAGGGTGTCAGTTTTGCCTATTGATTACATCTATTGCCAGAGATTTTTTTTTTTTTTTTTTAAACAGGAGGTGGAATTACTCTGAAAATTAAAAAACTGAAGGAGACACTGCTTCAGTGGCACAAACTGAGGACTAAAGCTCATAAGCTGTCCTCAACACTACAAAACAGAAAAAGTGAAGTGTCCAATAAAAAAAAAAATGCATTTTTGCAACTTTGATTCTCATTTCAAAGTAATTGAATGCAATCAAGCACCAATTCACAGGCAGAAGGTTTCCGAAAACAACTATGAGCCCCACCACTTCATTTATAGACTACTTGCTTGCAATCACAGTCTAAAAATCAAAATGAAGAATGCAGAATATACCCAAAGGGGAAAAAAACATCTATAATAAAGCGAGCCCGAAGATGACAAAAGTAGTTTGAAATTTCATAGAAATTCTTACATACAAAACCAAATGATATCATAGTTAACCTGAAATTAAGAAATACTTCTACAAACTACAATCCCAAGAATATGCCAAAATATAAATATTTTAATTACTTTCTTGGGGGAAGAATACATAGATCACTCACTGCTACGGGTTTAAAAAAATAGCTTCACCACTTGTAGGCTGACAGTTCAAAACTTGTACCAAAAGTAAGACCAGGCCAAGACATTCACAAATAGTGAACCCACTTCCAAAAACAGAGTGAAAAAGTGGAGCTTATTAAAAAATAAAAATCAACCAAATTACAAAACCCAAACAAGCAGGGTTTCTTATTTGTTTAAGTTTGAGTTCAGGTTCATGTTTTCAAAGGACTTTTTCCTCCTTGCAGAATGACAAGGGACTTGCCATAATTGGGCCCTACTAATCCATGGTAATTGTGAACTCAGTCACACTAGGCAAGAAAAAGTTGCTTAAATGTAGACTTAACCTTTAATCTTGACAGAAAGGTGAAGGGAAACACAGTCACATTAGCACAAACCAATAACAAATATGCTTTCAAAAGACAGCTGTTTTCCTTACTAGGTGCAAGTGGCTGAGAACCAGAGAACAGTACCTGGTCTGCTTTGCTGGCACCAAAGACAAAGCCTCTGTGCCCAGGCTCTGGCTGGAGGCTACCAGCAGTTGCATAAGGCACCAGGGGTCCCAGCACAAGAGGAGGGCTGAGCTACTAGCAAGGTGTGGTGATGAGGAAGGAAGGCAGCGGGACTATCTGTATCTCAGGCACATGTGGGATCCAGCAACCTTTAAGAACTGAATTTAGATGGCATGTGGTAAACAAGGAGAATACAGAGCAAAGATCCAACAGTCATTGATATCAAACCTAACAGGTAGATGAAGCAATGGAAAGACAAGTTAAATATGACTATAACCTAAAAAGATTCTTTCACACACTTCCAAAAGAGCCTCATGAGATTTCAAGTGGATGAACAAGGTCTCCAGAAGACACAGACTGCCCAACAAGCAAGTTTTTGCCCAGTCACTTCCTCCTGAAGCCATACTGCAAGTGATGTATGGACTTTATGAAATCTTTCTCTGTAGTCATGCACAAAAAGTAAAGCCAGAAAGCATCCTGGTTCTTGAGGCTGAATTTTCTACAAAACGTACATGAATATTCATAGGCATCTCACAGATGAATGACAGTAGGGTAAAAATATATATTAAAGAAGTTGGGTTTGATTCTGATCAATAGTATTCAAATATTTAATGACTTATTGATTGGTGAGGGCTGTAGTGTCTCATTCTTCACATATTTTCCTCCTAGATCAGTACTGTTTTCTTTTTATCACTGCTCATTTGTTGCTTGAAAAAACAGATAAAGATGAAATTAAATATCTTTTTTCTGACAAGTTTGTGGAAATTAAGTCCCACATTTCATTAGATTAACAGCACTGGACAATTAGCTTACACTGGTCCCTCAGCATCAAGAGCTAATCAAGCAATGTATGTTAGGAATTTGCACTAAAGATATCCCTGAAAGGGACAGGATCAGAAAATAGCATAGTTTTTGCATGATTTAAAAACTAAGTAGAAGAAAGTAAAAACAAAACAACTAATCTCCACAATTACAACATCATTGGATGCATACAGCAAACAAAGAAATGAATCTCAGGGTTTTAATGGCATTTCTGCTTCACTGGGTGGTGATCACACCTGTAGCAACACAAAGTGTAAAGTTCATAATACATAGTATTGTATTCTATATACATAAAATATTATTTAGTATAGTATTCTCTTTGTATATTAGTATGTAGAATAACCAGTATTTCACTATTAACCTGTGTTCAGAGCCTAGGTTTGTATTGAGATTAATCAAGCTTTTATTTATTTAGTACTCAGTACAAGCACATCTCCTTTCATGATCAGTTTTGGTGAGTCATGCTGTATTTATATGAAAACTTGAACTGTATTAGTTAACATACAGAGAATCCCATAATGATGAGTCTTCAGAAAATTACGGTAAAACAGAAACATTAAACCAAATGGTTGTGTAAAAATCTTCTAAATAAATCCAAACACCACACTGTGTGATATTACTTCAGCAGGATTACTCCTGCTGAAGAGCTGTACATGGAAAGTTTCTGAGAAAAATATTGTTACTACTGAAAGTAGCATTGGAGACACCAGCAGACGGGATCTTGCAGCTATGCACTACAATTCTCTAATGCCCTTCATTTAGAAAGCTTCAAAGCATTCCCCAACACTAGCTGAATTTTCTTCACATTTCCTCAGGTCTAGACTGTACAGCCATTGCTTCTGACCTAAAAAGGAATCCTTTTGGTGGTCAAACATTGCAACTTTTTAACTGGTATGCAGCAGCAAACTTATACAGCCAATTATAACAGGAAAAAGATAGTAGACTATTAATACAAATCACAGTGCAACTGGGTGAATAAGAGCAGGAATTTTGTCTCTGAAGCAACCTAGTTCTCCTCTTACAAGGAAAGAGCTGTACAGGGCCTGGAATGGGAATTGACTGAGCAGCTAGCAGCTCCACTGCAAAGACCCTGGGGTCCTGGTGGACAGGAGGTTAAACATTAGTGACCCATGTGACCTGGCAAAAAGGAAGGCTAACAGCATATGCAGCTGTACCAACCAGAGCATTGCCAATTTTCTAGGGAAATTACTATGCTTCCTTAATTAAGGAGCTTTAGACTGGCTCCAAATTCAGTGTAGCTTCCTAAGGTCCTTTCTAACTAACTGATTTTTATTAGTGTCATCAGATTGCCAGGATCACAATGGTAATTACAGAGACCACTTCCAGCAGTGCAGCATCTCCCAAAATAAAAAGCATCTGCTTCTGCAAACTATTGTATCCCAGAAGGTTTCATGTCCAAATTCTAGCCTCACTTGGCCCTTACCTTGCTTTGAGAGTGGCTAAAATCTCCATATTATCATTAAGTGTGTTTCTAAAGAATAGCACTTATCACACTAGCCAAGTCAGTTGGTCTTAACAAAATCCATGCCAGCATATTTAAAAGATGACATGTATGATTCCCTCATTTAATGCAATTACTATGATATTTTTATTGGAAAACTCTTTCATTCCTCAGATTCTCAGTGCTACTCCTTGCAAAGAGACCTACAAGCATGGAACATTGTTTCTGTCGTCTCACATCACCAAAATGAGTACAATCAATCCAGTGACATTCCAAGATGTTTATCAGGAGTCAAGTCCGGGCTATACAAGTTGTCTGGTAAAAAGCAACAGTCACTATGTTTATCATACATTTGATTGAAGAAAAACAGAAGAAAAACGGAAAAAGAAGTTGTTCCTCCTCTAGTAATGCCTTCTCTAAAAACTAGCAGCCGAACTGAGGAGAAAGTTACTCGCTATATTAGACCACTGATTTATATTGTCCAAACATACACATTCACCTAAAATATTCTATTCAACCACCATTCACCACCAACTGAGTTAGACATGATACAGCTGTGCCTACACCAGGGTTGCTGCAGAAACAGTCATGTCTCCACCCAGGTGGGGTGGGGGGAGCAGGATGGGGAGGGAAAAATGACACTCAAGTATTAAAACAGCAGTTCAAAAATTTGTTGAGTGTGATTAGTACATTCCAGGTAA
Organism: Sula dactylatra; assembly: GCA_013389905.1. Lineage (NCBI taxonomy): Eukaryota > Metazoa > Chordata > Aves > Suliformes > Sulidae > Sula > Sula dactylatra. The sequence continues at coordinate 59,541 of WEKW01031042.1, forward strand.
TAGATTAAAATGACTTCATACTTCAGGCATCTCAGAATGTTTAAAGGATTACAATAGGTAACTATTACTTTAAGGAAGCACCACATGGGATCACTTATTATGAAGTCAGACCTCAAATTAAACACATGGAAAAGAGAAATGCTTTGGTAATTTACTCTACGCCTACCTCCGAAACTCCCTGTTTCATCTTCTGCACTGCCTGCTCAGTTCTGTGTCAAATTGTCTCCTAATGTACTCATAAGTCCTGCCTGTCTCTTGTTACTGCACAGGCGTGTGCCAGGCAGCAAGCCAGCTGGAGGCATATATCTTGATAGCTAACCAACACCAGCTGATTCTCTGCCTCCTATAGTTAGTGTGATCCACTGAGGCAGCGGAACCACACTTCACATCCATGCTCTAATTATGGGCACACCTGCCTTACACCAGTGTCAGGCACTGGTCTTCAAGCTGGTACAATTTTATCCAGAATAAAGACCATTTCAATAGTTGCACTAATTTAGTCCAACCTCAAGTTTCCCATAACAACTTCCCTTTTTAACTTAGTGAAATTCTTTCTCATTCCTGAGAAGGTGCAAAAAAATAAAACTACTTATGGGGCTGACCTATTTTCAAAATGAACTGAAAACATGAGTTAAAAAAATACAGTACTTAACCATTTCCCATTCATATGTGGCCTTTTAAGATCAACATGAACGGACAAGGAGGAACTCTTTGAAAAGCACTAACATCCACACACACGTGTACAAATTCCCTTTTGGTTTTGAGGTCTATCACCTTCATCTCCCCAGATGCCCATGATGGACTGAGACCAATAAGGACTACAGTGGCAAACATTAACTACTTTCCTCTGAACAACTCAGCCACAGCATCACCAGCTTTATCTTCCCTACATATAAGCAGATACAAGACACACTGCAGAGCTGCATATACTTGTGACCACAAAGCCCTCTCCACTCAGTACCTCCAGGACTATATTCATCTCTGGGTTACTAAGACTCAAAGCAAGGCATTTAACTATATTGGGAAGGGTATCTGACAGTCCACAAACCAAAAGGCATATATAACTTAAAGCCACACAGCACATAGAACTTACCTCAGAGACCCGTAGAGCTTGAGGAATACATCACTATTCCTCAGGCAAACCTAAACCTATCTCTCTGCCAGGTCTCAGTTCACTACTATGGCAGCCAGGCTCTCACACAGACTAGCTTTTCCAAAAAGCATCAGACTCTGTTTCTTGTGCCTTTCCTTTCCTCCAGCTTTCCCCCAAAAGGCTGGCCACATATACATTGGATCCAGACCCAAATGACTTTCACCTCTCCATAGCAGCCCAGCTAAAAACCAAATTGAAAATTGCTTCCCCATAAAGCTCACAAGTTAGGACAAATGCCTAGAGACTGAAGATTTTTGGTAGCAATCAGAGAGTGGACCAATTTCTTAGACTTGAGCATAAACAGCTTCACTGAAATGCTCCCAAGCCTATATGAGAACTAGCTTTACTAGTCAGATTTAGAGCCTCAGACACTCCTGAAAAAGGCAGTGAGCCCTCTAAATCCCAACCCATCCAAAAGAGGAGCAAAAGGTCACAGACATATTAAGATAAATGGGGACAAACACCTCTTCCACAGGCAACAAGTACCAGGAAACACTAAGATAGCTATGGGGATGCAGAGCTGCCCAGATCCTTTTGTGCACCTAAAGGCAGGAAACAGGATTTCATCTACATATCCTCTGCTTAACCTACCAAGCACTACCACTTCTGCACTATCCCAACCAATCCTTTCTTTTTCTCCAGCCTACATTTGGAAAACTCCTTCTTTCTGACCTTCATAATTAATTCCCACACCTCAACACTCATTTTGCTTCAGTAGCCAGTCACTCACCTCCTTTACTCAATGCAAAAAACCAAAGACTGCTGCTCACCAGAAAACAGTTTCTCTTTTAGGTTTGGCATATAAAAGAATTAAAATAACTAACCGTAAATCAACAGCTACTGCATCTCTTCAGATAAGAGCCCCACACAGAGCAGACCCATGCTCACCTGCACACATCCTCAAATAAAGGAGCAAACTCTTCCCATGGCACGCCAGCAGCTCACAGGTGCACTCCATTTCGATGCCATCACCTGTGTAGCACAGGTGGTAGGAATCAAAGCCTAAATTACCACTCAGCCACATTTTTGCTGGTTCAAAAAGATAACAGCATCAGATCAACAGTGCTTTACTCCTGTAATAAATGCCTCTGTGCATGTCTCAAAACAAACCACGTATTTTCTTTCTACTGTTTTATTCGCAAAAGCATTAACAAAACCATTTATTTTAAAAGTGAAGAGAGAGGGGCTTTCCTCCCAGAGCTCTAAAATTCTCCAACTTTTCCATGAATCCTCTTGGTGCATGATCTAAAGAAAAAAAATAATTTCAAGAAAGCTATAGTTTTCCTTGTGGGAATCAGGTTTCCTTCTCTGTCAAACCTTCTTTTGTACTCTCTCTCCACTGGTCTTAAAGATTAGCAAAGCTATTTAGCCGTCTTCTTCCTTCTAATTCCTATCCAACTTAGTCTGAGCCACTTTCCTTATACTTTTCCATGCCTTCTGATGTGGAAAACTATGGTAAAGTAAGAAAATGACATTTCTTTAAAATGCATGTTTTGTTGGCATTGATGCTTTTAATAACAGGGTGAAGATGCCACATTAGCTGTAATATTAATTGTTGCTCTACAATGAATGCGAAAACACTGCCAAAGCAGCAGCATTAGAGAAGGGGGTAAGTGCCATGGAGCAGCACGTGCCCATTTCTCTGCAGTTCTGGTCACATTAGAGAGGCTGGGCACTTCCCCTTGCTTACATGTAGGCAGGGCTTTACACTGTGTAAAGCTTGATGGATTTTTCGCTGGAAGTTGTCTCCTGGAGTGACTGAGAAGGGGCATCTTTAAGATGATTGGGAACAGTCAGTGTTTTACAGCTCCAAAAGCAATGAATACAGGCTATCAGGAGTCAGCAGAGATATTTCCATTAGCACTCAGGAATGCCATTAATAACATTTTGAAAAGTACGAGTAGAATCCCATCTTCGATACCTCAGCAATCCTGGAAGGAGGAAAGCCAAAAAACTTGTATGTTTAAAATTTCAGTTACATAATGTCCTTCGTGTTTCACAACAGACAATTCTGCTTGCCTTTTTCCATGTAGTGTGGGAGCCAAAGTTTTCCCATGCATTTCATTCCAAGTTTGTTCTCTATTTTATACCTTCATTAGTATATAAACTTTGTGGTTATATGTGGTTGTATGCTACAGTCCATTGCACTGAACTATGTATTCTCACTTTTAGGACTACCATATAAAAAAAGGTCATGGATCGGTTTTAAAATAAATTGTAGAGTGAGCTGTGGATACAGACACGCGATACACAGTTTCAATAGCAGGCATCCTGTGCTTTGTTAGCAAAATTTATCTTCAGTAGCAGTTCTGCTCCTTCAAACAAAGAGTTTCTGAAGCTACCTCTTAGCATCTACTCTTCTATCAATATGCTTTATCTCATTAATATATAGGTTATACGGTTGCAACATGTGTTCTGCTGTCTCTACTTTTTAAAAAAAAAACATAAGTTTTTGATAGGTGATATAGTAGGAAACATGCTGGTAAGCACCTTAGGCTGAAAAGCAGAGGTATTTGGACAGGCTTCATTTTTGAGCAGAGCACCATGGAAAGGCACTCAGGAAAGGGCCTCAGGAGCTGAAGCCTCTTAAGGCCCCTCTTCTTCCCCACAGATTGAGCTCCTCTTGTAGTGTTACTCCTTATATAAAAGGAATAGGTCTACATCTGAAATACAGCCACCTACAGAGAAAGCAAGGGCAGCTGCTAGAACACAGCAATTCCTGCTAGGAAAAAATTGTTGGAACAAACCATTCTGTATTATTGGCTTGTACACATTAAAGTTCAGCAAAATAGTAGATTTCATGCAGACATCTTTCAATTGTACTCGATAAACTTATATAGACCTTGACTATTCACATTGACACTGAATGAATTGCATTCACATTATTTTGTCCTTCAACTTCTTTGATGTTGACTCACACCATTCTGCTTTAACTCGTTTTCTCTACTGTTTTCTACTATCACTGTGTCTTGTTCAACCACTCCCTAATTTGCCAAAGGAGCTCAGGGTCTGTTTGCTTCTGCTGTGTATCCTTTTGTCCCGAACATCAAAGATCCCTATAAAATACATCAGTGTCCTTCAATAAGTAACCTGTTGCTCACCATCTTGTGGTTTGAAATTCTGAAGTTTTACCTTTTAATTCAGCAGAACTAAAACATGAGAGATGATTGTTGTCATGCCTGTACCACTTCTTTTCTGAACTTGCCTCACTCTTGAGGAATCATTTTATTCTGGGACCAGAAACAGGAACTTGTTCAATTACAAGGAGTTTTTCTACCATCAAATTAAATGCGAGTCTTTTCTACCACCAATATAAGTATTTACATTCTTTTAAAAACCACCACTTCATAATAAGGTATGTGCATCTGATTAGTGGCTTCCAGTTGTCCCTGAATTATGGTTCAACCTAATGTATTTACTTAAGTTGTTGGTTTTTTTTTTGTTTTTGTTGTTTTGGTTTTTTTTTTTGTTTTTTTTTTTTTTTTTTTTTTTTTTAAAAGCACTGCACCAGAACAGGATGTCCTACAAGAACTGGCACTGAAACCTGTAATCATTAAAAATCCAGTACTACATTTTGCAACATTTTTGATGAATCATTGGATAAATATTTGGCCTGAGCGTGATTTCTGCAAGCTTGTATTGACTTTTCTCACCCTATTTTCTTGTCCCTTGATGCTTTGATCTTGTGTAAAAGCAAGAATGGACCATAAAAACACTTAGACAGATATTCTAGCTTCACGGAACATGTTTTTTCCATTTTGACAGTTTTTAATAAGGTTTCTGATTTCTTGAAGAATTGTAAAAAGAGAAACTGTGATTTCTCAAAAAAGAAAAGAGAAAAATAAAACAAAGATATTCAAAAGAGTTATAAAGGAGATTTGAGGATATTCCAGTTAAAATTCACCAAAACAAGTATCTCAAGATGTATGTTATGAAATGGATATAGGGTCTATAAAGAATAGATATAATTGTACACAGAAAATGAAGGCTTTTTATACTGTCATAAAATTACACTTGGTTAAAAAGATCTACAATGAATGTGGAAAGATTTGCTAAGGGTAGGGAAGGAAAATAAAAAATACATTAAACATATTAAATAAGATAAACCCAGAAATTAATTTTGAAGTTAGAAAAATGGAAAGACAGCTGAAACTGAGGGAAAGCACTGTGCTGCTTACAAATCATAGAGTTGTTAGTTTAGCTTTCTACTAACACCATTTTTACTCTTATTTTTCTCTGTAGAGTGCCAAAATTGTCACTAGCTTTTATTGCTGACTAAGCTATCAAGGACTATATAGCTGTACCACAACTAAATTATCTGTTGTACACTTGAAATAAGAGTCCATGATACATATGAGAAATGTGCATATACTTTTTAAAAAAACCCAACCTTCCTTACAGATATTCCAAGTTTTTTTGACTGCCAAGGTAATAGCTTTGACGAGGACCAGCAAGGCAGTGAAGAAAATGTAGTTTAAGTTTTCTTCAGTTACTTCTTTTTTTACTGAGGTACATTAAAAGGCACATTTCCAAACCAACAACTTCTAAACTGCTCACACATTTGTACACTTTTCTATAATGTAATTTGATATAGCCAAATGATCATTATAGTCTCAGAAAAAGTTCATACCCAACGCTAGCATGCAGTTTTAGTTTTCAGTTTCACAGTTTACCTTTGTCAAGAAGTTTTTAGTTTCTTGATGAAATAGTTTGGCCTCCAAACTATGTCTGGCGGTCCTGCTTTTAATACACGCCTTGCAAAAGAATCTTCAGAGAGAAGAATCAGACATGCACAGTGACCCATGGTTTGTAAAAAAGCAGTAACTTTTCTCTTGATACCTATGCATAACTAAAACATCGTGTATCTTAAAAGCTGTACAGATACAATCCCAAAATGAAAACCATCAGGATAACTGTTCATACCTAGCAACTGCTGCCCCCCTGTCCTGGCAGGTGAGAATCCGTGGATGTCATAGCTGGAACTGTCTGTCAAGCAGCCCAGCAAGGCCAGCACCTTTCCCCCTTGCATATCCAACATGAAGCTTCTGTGATGTGAACCATTTCCTTTGGGCCTCAAGGTGCAACATCTAAAGTTGTTCAAACAAAGACCTAATGATCATTTGTAGTAAGGAGTAACTCAACCTCATAAATTACATTAGTCTTAATGAGATACAAGGTAGGGATTGGAGGAGTCAGTACAAGACAGAAGCAACTTAAATTTGCAGTGAGAAAAACACCAGTATTCATCAACACACCGAGGTCTCATGATGTGAACTGTAATGCTTATTTTGTTTAATGTTGACTACAACTCTCGGATAAATAAAGTAGGAACACGGGAGAAATCCATTCCTCAGGACCACCAACCAGAATTAAATCCCTGACTGGGAGTGATGGAACAAGTTCTTAAGGAAAATGTTCTTCCATCGGCTTGAAAAAGCCGTGAAATTTATCTATCTTCTTTGCTATTCTCAGTTACAGAACACCAACACTCCTTGTTCTTTTGTAGACAGAATATATGACCTAAGAGAAATGAGTACCAAGGGGGGAAAAAGGGCACTTAAAGATAGTGTCTTTTTATCAGTGACAAAATATTTGTCTCCCCTTCCTTGAGAAGTTTAGAAAAGCGCTGCTTTTTATCCTTTCAATAAATATTTTTCTCTCAGTTCAGACTATTAAAAATAATAAGAGGAATATAATACAACTTTAAATAAGAGTTTATATATCACATGCTTTATGACAGCTGCTTTTATTTCACTTTAGATTAACAAAGCCTTTATGTTGAGGCTTTGGATCTGACCTTACAGTGCAGCAATGCCATTAGCCCTGAAGCACATGTTTCCCATTTAACGTTTCTGAGGTAACCTTCTTCGTGAAAGTGAGAGAAATGAGAACACAAACTTGCAGGAAAAATAAAAGTCTGAGTATCCTCTTTTTGAACAGAATTAAAGTCAGTTTGGACACTTGAAATTATGAAGTGAGAGACCAAGGCCTTACAAAAAGTTTCTCAATATGATCCCAAGAGTTCCAATGCTCAGCCTTCCTCTAGTATGCCATAGCTCATTGTCATTTCCTCTCCAGAGGCTGAACATATTTCGCCATCTCAATTTGAAGTGAAAGGTCTCACTTACATCAATGTTATTTCACTTTTAGCCAGCATTACTCAAAAGATTTATAAGCATACCCAACCAGAAGCGCACTGTTGTAGTTAAAGCGAATGAACCCAACAGAGTGATTCTGGGTACAGCAGAAAGGAATTTGATCTGCCATGTTTGCAAGAATCATGAGTTACTGTTATGCATGAAAACAGAACTGATCTCCATGACCTTACCATGGTCATGTTCTACTGGCTCAATGCAAGAGCAATGTACTTGCTTTTTTCTTGATAAGCTTAACAGTGCCTACACACAAGTCCTCCATCCTGCTTTTGTTCAGTATGTCCATGCATTAAAGCCTGTTCAGTATTCTTCAGCTAGTATCACAGTCAAAATTTTATGTGTGAAACACTTCCTACACTCTTTTCAGTTGGTGACTCTGAAAAGCTGCAGACTAGAGAGTCTACAAGGTTCAAGGTGAACTCAAAAGAGACTAGCAAACGCAGGAAAGAGCATTTCAGGAGCACAGTTTGGTAGCCAGTGGATGATCTTTACATTTGGGACCTTGCTAAAGAAAATAAAAACTGTATGCACAAGAAAAGGGCAAAACCTGTACGATTTGGAGAAGAAGCCGACAAATTCAGTGCTAAAGTTCCCATCTATGCCTGTCGAAGTTGGATCAAGGGTCCTATAAACATATGGCCTTTCACTCAAAGCAAGTCTCACCTTCGAAACACACTTTTGCACAGCCTTCCTAAAGTAATGATGCAGGATTTGCTGAGCTGCAGCCAGGTCCCAAAGGCCAGAGACCACCCCTGCACTGTTATCTGGGACCAGCTTAGAACGGAGACATGGGACTTACTTTGCTTTTTCTTTCTCTCTTTTTTTTTTTTTTAAAGGAAACAAAGTTTGTTTGCTACATCCACATTTAAGTACTTAAATTCATAATCCTAATTCAACACTGCAACATTCCCTTCCTACTGACTCAAATGAGAATTCTTGGATGCTGAGCACTTCTGGAAGTCAGAGACATTATTTAGGGGGCAAGACAATGAAGGAGCACACGACTCAGAGCATTCCTCTGTGGCACTCTTTTCCTAAGCCTCAGAAGTTCCAGATGATTTTTGCCCCAGGTCCAATGTTAATTTTCAGAGAGACCCACTAGCAGCTGCACAATACCTTTTCCTAATCTCCCAGATAGTCTGAATTTACATTCCTGCTATCAGATGCAAGTAAACACACAGGTTTTCTAAGGTATCCAAAAAAATAATCAAACCCAAAGTGGGGTTATTTCAACTTACACTAAGTAAAGTTGTACAGTCTTACTATTTGTTTCACCAAATCCGCTTCCTCACACTTATATATTCTTTAGACTCAGGTTAGACTCCTCCAACCAATAAACCAACCAATGAACAAACCAGAGTTGTTCTCCTGCATCACCCAGTCTAATCATGTCTTTCAGTTCATAGCTTCCGCCCAACTTTGTCATGCCTTTTCCTCATTAGTGCAACACTTCACCCTTTTCTTCTGGGCCTGCAGACATGCAGCACTGCCTCACATAAAAGGACACCACACCTTTCAGTGTTTCAGTGTTTCAGACCTTTCTGCCTTTCACTCGGGCAGGATTCCCCCCCGCCCCCAACCTTTTTTTTGTTTTGTTTTATACTGTGTAAACCCAGCATTGGGGAAGAAGGAATAACAAAAGCATACTCATCTAACATTTTTGCCAACAGATAGATGGTATTCCTTGGCAATATTCCATGTAACAAATCACCCTCTACCTGTACAATCTCCCCGTTTCCTCTGATATATTTAACTTCTTACTCTAAAATTTTGGTTTGCTGTGTTTCACTGTAGACAGCTGCAGTTAAGGGAGTCCGATGTCTAAATTTGTGTTTCAGTAAGGATAGGTATGGTCAGATCCAAGAAATCTGAAAGGTGAAACACTGTAAGTCACTCACTTATGTACAAAGGCAGACTTAAGTACCCAATATGTCCTATTCAAATTACAGTCTGAATGACCACATCATAGAATAGAATAATGGAATCATTAAGGTTGGAAAAGACCTCTAGGATCATTAAGTCCAACCATCAACCCACACCACCGTGCCTCCTAAACCGTGCTCTGAAGTGCCACGTCTACATGTTTTTTGAACTCCTCCAGGGACAGTGACTCCAGCACCTCTCTGAGCAGCCTGTCCCAATGCTTGACAACTCTTCCAGTAAAGAATTTTTTCCTAATATCCAATCTAAACCACCCCTGGTGCAACTTGAGGCCGTTTTCTCTCGTCCTATTACTAGTAACTTGGGAGAAGAGACCAAGACCCACCTCGCTACAACCTTCCTTTCAGGCAGTTGTAAAGAGTGATAAGGTCTCCCCTCACCCTCCTCTTCTCCAGACTAAACAACCCCAGTTCCCTCAGCCACTCATCACAAGACTTGTTCTCCAGACCCTTCACCAGCTTCATTGTCCTTCTCTGGACACAATCCAGCACCTCAATACCCCTCTTGTAGTGAGGGGCCCAAAACTGAACACAGTATTCAAGGTGCAGCCTCACCAGTGCCGAGTACAGGGGCACGATCACTGCCCTACTCCTGCTGGCCACACTATTCCTGATACAAGCCAGGATGCTGTTGGCTGCCTTTGGCCACCTGGGCACACAGCTGGCTCATGTTCAGCCAGCTATGGACCAACACCCTCAGGTCCTTCTCTGCGAGGCAGCTTTCCAGCCACTCTTCCCCAAGCCTGTAGTGTTGCATGGGTTTGTTGTGACCGAAGTGCAAGACAGCATTTAGCCTTGTTGAACCTCACACAATTAACCTTGGCCCATTGATCCAGCCTGTCCAGATCCCTCTGTAGAACCTTCCTACCCTTGAGCAGATCGACACTCCCACCCAATTTGGCATCATCTGTAAACTTACTGAGGGTGCACTCAATCCCCTCATTCAGATCACTGATGAAGTTACTAAACAAGACTGGCCCTGGGGAACACCGCTTGTGAGCAGCCGCCAACTGGATTTAGCTCAATTCACCACGACTCTCTGGGCTTGGCCATCCAGCCAGGTTTTATCCAGCAAAGAGTACACCTGTGCAACCCATGGGCCTCTAGATTTTCTAGGAGGATGCTGTGGGAGACAGTGTCAAAGGCCTTGCTAAAGTCCAAGCAGACAACATCCACAGCCTTTCCCTCATCCACTAGGCAGGTCACCTTGTCATAGAAGGAGATCAGGTTGGTCAGGCAGGACCTGCCTTTCATGAACCCACGCTGGCTGGGCCTCATTCCCTGGTTGTCCTGCCTGGTGAGCGCACGCAAGATGAACCGCTCCATAATCTTCCCTAGTACCAAGGTCAGGCTGACTGGTGTGTAGTTACCCGGATCCTCCTTTCGGCCCTTCTTGTAGATGGGTGTCACACTGGCAAGCCTCCAGTCATCTGGGACCGCCTCTATTAACCAGAACTGCTGATAAATGATGGAGAGTGGCTTGGCAAGCTCCTCCGCCAGCTCCCTCAGTACCCTTGGGTGTATCCCATCTGGCCCCATAGTCTTGTGAGTGTCCAGGTGGTGCAACAGGTCATAAATTGCCCAGAGAAAGGCAACGAAGCTGGTGAAGGGTCTGGAGAACAAGTCTTATGAGAAGTGGCTGAGGGAACTGGGGTTGTTTAGTCTGGAGGAGGGTGAGGGGAGACCTTATCACACTCTACAACTACCTGAAAGGAAGGTTGTAGCGAGGTGGGTCTTGGTCTCTTCTCCCAAGTTACTAGTAATAGGACGAGAGGAAACGGCCTCAAGTTGCACCAGGGGAGGTTTAGATTGGATATTAGGAAAAATTTCTTTACTGGAAGAGTTGTCAAGCATTGGGACAGGCTGCTCAGAGAGGTGCTGGAGTCACCGTCCCTGGAGATGTTCAAAAAACATGTAGACGTGGCACTTCAGAGCACGGTTTAGGAGGCACGGTGGTGTGGGTTGATGGTTGGACTTAATGATCCTAGAGGTCTTTTCCAACCTTAATGATTCTGTGATTCTAAATTGTTTCCTCCTGGATTACAGGGGGTTCGTTCCACTCTCCACCCCTGCCTTCCAGCTCAGGGGGCTGAATATCCTGGGGATAACTGGTGGGACTATTAAAGACTGAGGCAAAGAAGGCATTACGTACCTCAGCCTTCTCATCATCGGTGGCGATGTTCCCCTCCACATCCAGCAGAGGATGGAGATTCTCCTTGGCTCTCTTTTTGCTGTTAACATATTTGCAAAATCATTTTTTTACATCCCTTACAACAGTGGCCAGAATGAGTTATAGCTGGACTTTTGCCTTTCTAATTTTCTCTCTGCATAACCTAACAAGGTCTCTGCACTCTTCTTGAGTTGCCTGCCTCTTCTTCCAAAAGTAGTAAACTCTCCTTTTTTTCCCCTGAGTCCCAGCAAAATCTCCCTGTTCAGCCAGGCTGGTCACCTTCTCTGCAGGTTTGTCTCACAGCACATGGGCGCAGCCTGCTCCTGCACCTTTAAGAATTCCTTCTTGAAGAAAGCCCAGCCTTCTTGGACCCCTTTGCCCTTCAGGGACTGTCTCCCAAGGGACTCTCCCAACCAGTGCCCTGAACATGCCAAAGTCTGCCCTCTGGAAGTCCATGGCAGTGGTTTTGCTGACCCCCCTTCTTACTTTGTCAAGAATCAAGAACTCTATCATATCATGGTCACTAAGCCCAAGATGGCCCCTGACCACCACATCTCCCACCAGTCCTTCTCTGTTTGTGAGCAGCAGGTCAAACGAGAAACCTCCCCTGATAGGCTCACTTACCAGCTGTGTCAGGAAGTTATCTTCCACACACTCTAGGAACCTTCAAGACTGTTTCCTCTCTGTTGTGTTGTATTTCCAACAGACGTCTGGTAAGTCGAAGTCCCCTACAAGAACAAGGGCTACTGATTGTGAGACTTCTGCCAGCCACTTGTAGAACACTTCGTCAACCTCTTCATTCTGGTTGGGTGGTCTGTAACAGACCCCCAGCAGGATATCTGCCTTGTTGGCCTTCCCCCTCATCCTTACCCATAAACACTCAACCTTATCATTACAATCACTGAGCTCTACACAACTGAAATACTCCCTAACATACAGAACCACCCGACCGCCTCTCCTTCCTTGCCTATCTCGTCTGAAGAGCTTACAGGCATCTATTGCAGCAATCCAGTCATAAGAGTCATCCCACCACGTCTCCATGAGGGCGACTAAGTCATAGCTATCCCACTGTGCAATGGCTTCCAGCTCCTCCTGTTTTTTGCCCATGCTGTGTGCATTGGTGTAAATGCACTTGAGCTGGGCTATCAACTTCACCCCCAACATTGGCACAGCACCCCTAGGCTCCTCTCTAGTGGGCCTGGCTATAGCCCCTTCCCCCTTTGAATCTAGTTTAAAGCCCTCTCGATGAGTCCCACCAACCCATGAGCGAAAATCCTTTTCCCCTTTTGAGACAGCTGAACTCCACCTGCCACCAGCAGGCCCAGTGCTGTGTAAACCTCCCCTGATCAAAAAAACCCAAAATTCCACCCTCGTGGATGGAATTTCATCATCCTTGTACTAAGGTCCAAAAAGGCTATCTCACCACATTACAGTCCAAATTACAATTTTTCTACCAAGTTTTTGTCCATGATTAAATACTAACTGTGGGCAAATGCCCTCTTCCTTGTCTTTTTCCTCTCTCTGCTTTCTTTAATAGCTGGTCTTTTTATCATTAAATGGCATAAAACATGCCAATATTCAATTTATTTTCAGTTTTCTGTGTTTGAACTGGTCATTTTGAGTTCATTCTCTTTGATATCTAGTAAATAATCTTTCTTCATGCTGTTTGTATTCAAAGGCAAAAAAAAAATCTGTGATTCTTTTGGTGTGCTATGCATAAGTATGGACATGTTGGGACAGGAAATGCATACATGCCACTACAATTAAAAAAGACTAATTTGTTAGCAATTCCATAATATTCCCCAAATGCAGAAATTCTAAACAGCGTGAAGTCATCTGCATAACTCCTCTTCTCTTTTCAGCTGCCAGGGTCCACAAGCTGAGTCTTCCATAACAGTGATTACCACGGGGAGTGAGACAGCATGCCAAATTTTGTGGTCTAATGCTGAGCAACGCAGCACTAGTCAGTGTGATATAGCGCATATTTCATACAGCCACTGAATCTCTCATCTACTAAAGCAGACTTTTTTTTTGTACATTCCTTCCATATTATGATTTCTCATGCTTTCTCAGCATGCTCTGGTAGATGTCCGCCATTCCTGACACATCCATTTGCAAAGCCTGTCAGCTCCACGTGCTGCCTGTGGAACTCTGGTGCTGATGGTAGGTTAAGAACTGCAGCTTTAGGAAGCTACTTCTTACCATTTTTGAGAAAGTGTCTATTTTATTTATTCCTACAGTGAAGTTATGGGTTCGAAGGATAGAGAAAATACAGCAAAAACATTGCGCTTAATGCTCTCACAGAATGACTGGGTCTTTATCACATACCCCCAGTAAACCCTCTCACATGTTACCAGAAGACAACCTATTTTATATCCAAACAACTTAAGTGATGGTATCAAAGATGTACCAAATCACTACGCACAGAATTTTCCTAATTAAAAGGAAGACTTCTCCTCTACCATCTGTTTAAGGCTGTCTCTCTGTAGCAACCTATTTAACATACATTTCACAGCGCTTCGCTATAGGCCTTTGGAGCCCTCTCAGGAAGCACCAAACCTCAACTAACTGTTGAATTTTTTTGTCTTTTCTAAGGAAACTGATAAGTTAGCCACTGAATTGTAATTGTATACATGCTAAAGAGAGAGTACTTTCTTGAATCAGGATGGATTTATCCTTTTGCTAGAATAAGAATTCTCAAAGACAGTTCAAAGTTCCAAACTTGCCAGATAATAACACCCAAAAGATGATCAAGGAAAGGAATTTACGATGCAGCTCTCTGACAGATGTTAAAACAGCTCATCTTCTGCACAAATGCAGTAAATTTATATATAATCATCCAGTTATTCAAATATAAGACAAGAAAAACAAAAACATGTTTTGTCTTTACACCAAGATTACAAATTAAGACATGAAAATTGGGTCTTGTGAGGTTACAGAAATGGTGAGAGCCGAAAGGTTTTTGGTCCCACATTAAAAAAATTAAAAAAAAATATATAAAAAAAAGAAACTAATTTTTTTTTCAAAAAACCCAAATCCATTCTTTCATTTGAGACAAATATAATTTCTAAAGACAGAGTTGTGGGTGTAGACAGAAAAAAATTAGTATTCTTGTTTGTTCTTCATGGCCCATCGATGATTTTGTGCTGACTCTAAAAAAAGGTTTTATAAAATCTTAGCTGATGACAGCGGGCAAGCACTGTTTGAAGCATATGGAAACTAATGTAAAAACGTAAACTCACCACATAAGATTATTTTTTCCCCTGATTCAAAACTAAACTTCATTTGAAGCCCTGAGTTCTTCCTGCTGGTTCACTCAGCTGGGAGACAGAAAACTTTGTCGACTTACGGGGAGTCACCATTGGGCTCTGCTATACGGCTGTCCCCTGTACACCTCTGTTCTGAGAAAAGGCCTATTGAACATTGCACGACAGTAATTTATAGCTGAATTTCCACCAGCAGTGCTGCATTCGCATTGTGCTACAGATGGAATACTCTTATCTCTTCCACAGAAGTTATTCATGGCATGATACCATGTTTTAAACTCACCTCATGGTTTAGAGCACTGTATTGTAAAATACATCAGGGACTTAACTATTTGGATAAAAAACCATAGTTGACTACATGAAGGGGAGACAATACTTTAACTTACTTTATCAGAGTCCATGAACTTGACAGTGGGTTAGTGAGGCCACATAATCATCAGCCTTCCTTTCTGACCCCAGTTATCCCCCGCTGTACAGGGAGCCCAGGCTTGCATCAGAACTGGAAGCACTGGCAAGAAACAGCTTTTTCCAGGATGCCAAATATCTGATCAATGAGGAAACAGAGAAACAAAACCCAAAATATTTTCTCTGGGGCACAGAGGCTGCTGTCAACTAAGGCATCGAATGGATCTAAGTTGTACCCTGCTCTTCCTGGCTGGAAAGACAGTCACATGGAGAGGGAAACAAGCAAAGCCTAGATGGGGAAGGAGGCAGGAGGTCTCTTCATCAAGGCTTTGAGGACCTGAATGAGCAGAGTGCATTCATCGAATTTGTGGTGGCAAACTGGTTTGCAGGCCTCAAGAAAAAAAAAAGAAAACAAACAAACAAACAAAAAAACCCACAACAACAACAAAAAAAACCCAAACAAAAAAAACCCCACAATGTAAACTGATTTCTGAAAACTTTCTCCTGGTTCCTATTTGTTTCTTTGTATATCATTAATACCCTTAACATTTCCAGCCTTTAAATTTTGGTGACTTAACCAGATAAGGGTATATGACATCAGAAGGAACCGCGTTCACATTTTCTGTGCACCGCGTGGAGTGCTAGACCTGGGGTCATTTTATCTGAAGATACTCAGCAGAAGGCTTCCACTGTGTGCAGATGAAGTCTGCCAAGCAGTGACATAACAACTGCTTGTTGAGGAACCCAGGGAAAAATTCGATCAACCTGCAACTTCTCAGCCCTCTGCTGTATCTGATGCTCAGGTGTCGCTTCCATTGCTCCTAGTTATGTCAGTGCTCACTGGGACTATGCTTCAGGTCTGCAATGTTTGCACAGATAATAATTTTTCTTGTCTGTACCTACAAAACTTGAATTTCAGGAAAGCAAGCAGTGATGCAGCTCTGTATTTTGCATCAACAACAGGTAGATTTCCAGCCACTGAATAAGGTAAAAGCCTAACACATTTCAAGCCCTGAAAGATCCTAGACACATTCCACAACTTATAGAGGTACCACATTCCTGAATGTAGCACATTAGAGATGCTACAACACACACAGCACTGAAAAGAGGAAGCATTCTTAAATCCTTTCCACTATGAAAGGCAGGCTGGGATTTTTGCCCCTTTTGTCCCCCCCATGGAGAAAGGACACTGTTAAAAAGTTCCAACTTCCCAGTATTTTGTGACAGTTGATAGTGGAAAGTTATAAGCATTGGGGTTAATTACCAAGTCTGGGGCTCACAGTCCCAAACCACACACCAGCTTTGTAACCATATACTTTGCACCCTTTCCTTATGCACACTATTCAGAATTTTAATAAACCATCTACAGCAATTCCTCTTTTCTAAACAATTGTACTGCCAAAGCAAGCCACACTGGCTTCTAAAACAACTTTTACAGCATAATTCTGACATTGCATGTTCAATGGCTTCACATCATGAAATACATTGGAAGATGTCCTCAGAATCAGCTTACTGGAATGTTTTAAAATACAAAAAGTATCTGTTCAGGCTTGATGTCCACAAGCTACCATGATTATCAAAACTAACCAGAAGTACTACACTTGGTATTTCACTTTCGTAAACTTGTATTTTTAAGACATGCTCTTTGCAACTGAGCATATTGCCTCTAAAGCGTAGGTATATGAAGAGAACACAGAAAAGATTCATAATCAGAATTAAATACAAAAAAAATCAAGTTGTTAGATACTGGGTATTTTAAGAGAAGTCCTCAACATGTGTTGTATCAATAGAAATGCAAACACCCTGCAAAGCCTGGAAAATAGGAAAATGAAGGAATTGAATACTACATCTGTCCTGAATACACAGAGGTATCCATGTTATTGAGTAGAATGGTGTCACTTGTACACATCCTTCAGTTGAAACTTCATATGCTCTGTATTCCTGACATTCTATGAAACCTCTCTTAAGGATTACAGTGCATAAGAGTAGCAGTATGACCAGTCCAACCCTGTGTATCAGTGCAACTGCTGTGGTTATTAGTGTTACAATGGTTACACCCTTACCAGGCATCATGGGAATACTTTTGGAAAGTATGTCTTAAGTAATTTCGGTCCCTATGGAGCATTTTACAATATGATAAAAATAATTTTTTATTTTAATGCAAATATGCTGTTATTGCCCTACAGAAATCTGTTCCCTTCAGCTAAATCCATCCCACTACACATCTTCAAAAGAGGTGAATGCTCTCCATACTATTTAGATGAGGAAACTGAGAAATTGTGCAGCTTCTCAGAATAAGGGAATGAGCGTTACAGAAACAGCAGGCATACCTGGGCTTCCTGAGCTTCCAGATATATTCTCCATTCACAGGATTTTTGTCCCTGGGGCAAAATGTTTTTACATGCATGGATGGATTTTGAGGCTAATGACAAGAAGGTGAATGAGTACGATACCCTGACTCATGTTGTCACAACAGATGTATGGACCCAGTCACAGAGATCATTCAGCTAAGTATTTGTAAGGGAAAAAACATTCTTCCTTAAGCCTGTATTTTCATACTTTCTGACCATTGTTTCTTTCCCAAATTTATGACTTTTAAAATTAACAGTTTATTATTTCATTTTTTTAAAAACTATTATTAATTCATATACAGTCTTACTTGCAATATCACCTTTATTTCTTTGGTTATTTTGCATGTTTCACATGAAGCAGGGAACAGACACAAACATGTCAGCCTTCCAGCATAGTCCTATGGCCAAACCTGTGCACTGGTGACTTATGTTCAACCTTTCTACTAGAGAAAACATATCCTGGCAACATGAGTGAAAACAAGACAGCTTAAATATCTCCAAGTAATCTCTTCAAGAGGCAGTATAGAACAACATGGTATGTTAAAAACATTCCTTGCATATTAAGAAAAATTGATATGATGCCACGGGGAAAATCATTAGTTAAATTGGAGAAGGTGGGGATTAGTAAGAGAGGTAAGAAACTGGCAGCCTGTGACAGTAAGCGTGAAATGTTCTATTTTACAATGCCTCTCCCAGCATTTTGAAAAGCCATGTCACACCAGACCATACTAACAGGAAACAAGGAGATGGTGCTCTTGTAGCTTAGTTACAGCACTCTGTTCTCAGTGCACTGAGAAGCAGAGTGCTTGGAAGAATATTATTCCTGTCAACCGAAGAGACACAAAAGCTCCACGGCAGAGACCTACCAGATCAGCATGTCAAAGATACTGGTTTCTAATTTGAAGTTGTCTATTATTTGCAGAGGATGAAGGAAATGGATGTCTTGTGGATCCTGGTGATTCAGTGAGAGAATAGAGGGGAAAAAAGTCTGGCTGATGTTCTCACTCTGCTCAATCTCCTTTTAAGCACAAGGAGGGTCCTTGACCTGCCTTTCTGTCAGCAGAATTTGCCCTGAACCCAAAATCCACTGTGAGAAGTACAATGGGAACCTAAGGAGCTGGTTACACAATTCTACAAACAGACACTGCCCGAAAGCTGGTGTAATTGCAGCGTTAGTCTGCAGCTACACCCCACCTCCTTTCCCCTTAGCAATGCCAATGTAGTAGCACATAACCTACATAACCACATATACTGCAAGGAAAAACATGATCTTGTAGATTGCTGATAATTGCTTACTTTTGTTCAAAAATACTAAGGACTGGACTAAGCAAAGGGAAAAAAAAAATCTGTTTTAAGGAAATATTAGCGCATTTTATGTGTGCGTTCCTTTAGATTCAGCACAAAAGTGCTGATAGCAGAGCATCACTATATCAGTCCTATCTCTCTCTCAGCAGTGATGTGCTTGGCGTTTCTTAGAAATTACACATCTAACAGAACTGAAGCCACACTGACTACATGGACTGCATACCTTCCTGGATTTCTCATGTTGTTTGGGAAGGCTAACAGCCCACCTCCATGTGTGGCAATCCATAAAACGGCCTCACTGGGTTTTCTCTAAGAAATTCATCAAAGCACATCTTAAATTACTTACTATGGCATCATCTTGGGCTAAAATGAGAGTCCACATCAGGAAAGAAGCTGTAAGGGATGGGAGGGTGTGGGAACTGAAAGATGACACATGGTAAGAGATGCCATGAGCCTAAAGAGAAACTATGCTATTTCAGTTTACAAGATCTAGCCTGCTTAGTATACCCTAACAAGTTTAGGGTGTGTGCAAACCAACTGGATGATCACAGGGATTACAACAGAACAGCAGCTAACACAGTAATTTGACAAAGACGCATTGCAACTCTAGTTAAACTCTGTAGACATATACAAACCCAATGGCTACTTGCAAATAAATTTAGCCTTAGTTTTTCAAAGACAACTAAAGAAGCTAAAGAAGCTGGATACCCAACTACCACTTATTTTCAATTAGATTAGGGGCCATACTTACTTAGATTCTTGACAATTCCTCACTAGACTTGCTTGGTATTCCTACAGGAGCAGTGCAAAGTTTCCTTTATCAGTTACAGGAAGCCTTCCTGCCTGCTGATCCATAATAGGCTCAGTTTTGGTTTTCTCTTTGCCATTTCAAACATAAAGTTATATAAACACAAAGAAAAGAACAACAACAACAACAAAATAATAGCTTACCCACTGGCAGTGAGCAGTGCTAAAAAGCATCCAAGGCAATTTTGTTGTACTCTGACTTGTTCTTTGCTTCATACGCTGACAGTGGATTTTAGGATCTCATATCCAAAGCCCCATAATAAATGTCAGCAACTCAACTTAAAAGCTAGCAAAAACAAAGGTCTTGATTAGAAAAAGAATCTTATAAGGGATAGTAAATAACACTTCCAGTTCCTTAACTGCTACCTTTCCGTTACTGCTATTCAAATTCATTAATGTGCTGTGCTGTCTGCATTTTATATATAAAGTAAAAAATTGTTTCTCGTGACAAAGGAGAGACAAACACTTTTTACATTTCTTCTTTCAGGAGATGCTTGAAGACTCCTGTAATTATTCTAATGCTTCAGCTCATTTCTGACCTGGTATTTTATTTCAGCATAGGACTCCGGAGCAAGGGGACCCCAGCTGAGTTTTTTTACAGTACCTGTGGAGCAAGCAGGCTGATACTGCCACCTTGGGGAGGACTCTTTCCACTTACTTTGAAGAGCCTAAGCAAGTATCATATAAATCAGTTTGATTTTTTCCCTGTGATATTCTCCCAGGAAGACATCATCTTAAAGTCCCCTGCCCGTGCTGTTGTAAGACCTTCCAGATTTGTCCCAACTCAGGCGTTCATAATAACACTGGAAAGAAATGCCTTTCTTCGTGGGGAAGTTTGCTTAGCCAAGTTTTAGATATCATTTAAGTGGTGCCTCATTTACACTTAATTTTACAGTCATCTTGCCAGCATAAAAGCCCTATTCTGCATCCAGCTGGGCAAGCTGTATTTTGCATACGACACTCCTCTGCTTCTGGGATTCTAGCTTTCTTGGTAGTCTAAATCCTTGCCCATGCACAGCTTAAATTATCTCCATGGCAGGCTACTGGTTCAGTTGGATGCAACTGCTAGGACATATATTGCCTCAGATGTCACAAGAAGCATTACTGTGCATCGGAACAGTCTGATGAAAAGTACAGAGCTAAACTGTGACAATTCAACCAAAGTCAAGACTTCTAGGCAAATTGAAGGAAGCATCTGGATCTTATGTTCACAAGACCCATAGTTCTATGAGACTAACCTACCTTTTTGCTTTGCAAGTGAGTCACCCCCCCATCCAGTCTTCTTGGAGTCTATATCCACTAGCAAATGAAGGAACCTTGCTATATATTCTACATATAAATATGCCTTGAGAGACAAAGGCTGTGCACGGCATTGAGCCACAAGGCTTTTCAGTGGGAACTGTCAGTAGTTCCCTCAGCTACTTACACAATACAGTAGAAAATTTAATGTCTCACCTCTCACCAGAATAGGTAGGCTCAAGAGCAGGGAGCTATTTGAAAGCAACTAACTTGTCTATGTGCTCTTAAAAACATACAGCAACAAGATTATTACACAGCCATCTACAGCCACATAACACAAACGATTAACTCATTCACGATGAATGATGTCAATTTACGCGAGGAGTCTGTGAAGGCACCATTAGCTCCTACCTTCTGCCAAAGCACTGGCTGTGCTTGTGGCACCACAGCAGGAGACAACAGGCTTCCAGAGGAACTGAAGTCTCACTCCACTGCTGTGGCAGGCAGGAACAGCCCTGGTACTGCAGTTAACCAATACTTACAGGCTCCCACATTGAGCTACATTTTGGATGACAATGTCTTCAGCAGGACTGGGCTCTGGAAAGCACCTTCCTCTTTCCCTCCCACCACAGATAGCCTACGTACCAGATTCTTGTTCTCACTGTAATGACATTTATCTTAATATCTTTGGAGGAAACACATGCCTCCACCCACCTGGGATTTACAGTCAGAGAGGTGGCTTATCTAAACCTTTCCTTGTGAAGAGACAAGCAGAGCTCACTCCATTCTTACATTCTATTACTAGAACGTGGTTGTTAAAGCACAAGTTTGTATTTATTTTCCACTAAGGCATGAGTTCAAATCAGTTACTTTCCTACTTGTGGGAAATTGTCTAAAAAGCAAGTGATAGGTACTGTCTGGACAATCTTTTCATCCCTGGTTTTAATGCTACTGTAGCACAGCAAAGAATGATGCCTGCAAGAGAAATGCATCAAGCTATCAAACTAACAGCTAATGGACATGACTGGCAGTGGTGCAAGCCTTCAGTTTTCCTCCTGATTCACAAGTCATGTCTGTATTTTAATCCATTTTTTGATTATTTTAATCCATCTTTGATAGGCAAACACCTTTACATTTGCATATTGTTTACACTGTGTTTTGAAAATATTGCAATTATTAATTCATTGCAATAATAAGAGAAAGTGCATATGATTTTCACATGCATGTATGAACACACATTCAAGAACATGCAACACAGTAATCACAATACCTCCGTTATCACTCTCACATTTAACTGCTAGTAGAACTCAAGTAACTTTTAAAAATATCAACCTCACACAATCACTAAAGCGATTGCAAAAACTGTATGTGCAGCTAAGTTGCAAAAATTCAACAATGCCAATTACTGACCAAACATATCCAACTGAATGACAATCTATCAGTAATAGATTAACTAGATTAACGTGTACGTAACAGTCTCAGCGTGATACGTTGCCGATGTTAGTTCCAAAGTTCACATATGAACTTCTTTTTACACTGCACACGTGATTTAAGAATGAAGTCTGAATGAAAGAGGGAATTTACGGGAAAATAAGGTAAGTGACATAACATGAAATTAATCTAATGTATTTAGGTGTACACTGCTTACAGAAAAAAAAAGAAGAAATCCTTGATCGTGATTTAAAAAAGGAATGCACAAATGCATGTCCACCATGTCATAATATTATGCTACAGAAAAAAATACAATACACATCTAGACTGATGAATAACTGATGACAACTATTTCGTAAGGTATCTTTGTTACAAGGTATTCTTTTATTAAAGAAAAAAAAAAGGAAATTGATCATTGAAAAATCCACAAAAACCTCTCTGTAAATTCAGTAAGGAAGATAATCACGTATAGTTTGACTGTGACTGTTTGAGAACAATGTTGCCTGTAACAAAATTAGTATGTTAACAGCTCTTGAATGTTTGACTTTGTACTGAAGTTATTTCAAAAAATTGATTTGGGCATGGATTTAATACGAGGAAGAAAGCTTGAACTGCACATGCAGTAATGTAAATGAAATAATCACAGGAAATCCCATCCTAAAATTATCTACGATCTCTGAGTACCTAAACATAGTTATCTTTAAAAAAAAAAAAAAATAAATCTTTCAGGAAGGTCAGGTGTCACTGGTAACTTAAAATCAACTACTTACTTGTCAATATGTTTTTCCACCTTAAACACCTCTAAATTTATTTAATCAGCCAGTATTCCTGTTAGATTATTAACATGCACTAAAAACCCTTCTGATACTGGACTACAGGAAAGTACAAATAGAATGAGGACTTATTTATGAAAAATTATAGTAACTGGAAATGATACTTACCCATCTCCCCTCACCATCCACCAGTCTATGCTTTTCTTTCCCACTAACTGTGCCATAAGTCTAAAAGTTCGTACACTATACATTTCCAAACTCTCAATTTCATATAGGGTTAGAACTTGCAGCATTGGCTATTTCAGCTCTTCTTTTTTTCATTAAGACATATCTCTTCTATTTGTCTGTATCAGAAAGCCCTTTCGGATTACTGTCTATTTCAACTTTAGTGGCAGCTGATGAAAGATGTATTCTAAGCTGTTCTCTGCTGTGAAAGAGTGCTCCTTTAAAAGCTACTTCTCCCTGACTATCCTTTTTATTCCTAAAAGCAAAGTAAAGATTTACTTCCTGAAACATGGTCACTTAATAAGAGCAGTATGTATTAGTCACCATTCTCTTCTTCCTCCCCTAGTCTTCCTCCTTTACACAACCTACTCTCCCTGCACACCAATGCTGTTTTTCATGGTCGTTTACCAACTCCTCCCTTTCTTCCCTTCTCTGTTGCCTCTCCTTAGCTTTACCTGCTTTCCTTGTTCCTAAAACTTTTCTCACATCCAATTATTTCCCAGCTCTTCAGTTTCTGACAGTGTAGGAGAGCAGTCTGTTAGGTAGCTCTTGTACCTGTGACACCTTCCATGGGGTCTTATTATTTCTAAACAGCAGACTGGGAAGGACAGCAAAGATCTGTCCTTGGATCAGAGGTATATGTGCTGTACTGAATGTCTGTCTACACCACACACTCCTTAAAAACATTTCTGGCAGGGAAGGACACTCAAAACACATTGAACTTGGCAATTTTTGCTGGATTTAAGTTATCTGAAACAGCTCATGTTATTTGTTTGTCACTTAGTGACAGGTTTGTGGATAAAAGCATTGACAATGGCAGACAGCAATGAAATGACGATCAACCTTGTTGTCCTTGGAAGACCTCAGACTGGCAAAAGCGCTGCTGGGAACAGCCTGCTGGGCAGCTCAGACTTTGAGAGTCGTTGCTCCCCGAGCTCTGTGACTACGTGCTGCAGCCTTGGACGCAGCTGCCACATCTCGGGGATTATACGAAGAAATGGCTGTGAGATAGCTCTCCGTGTTCAAGTACTTGACACTCCAAGCTACCCTCACAGTGGTCTCAGCAAAGAGCAGCTGAGAGACACAGTGAGTTCAGCCCTGGCTCGCCACTTTGGGGAGGAAGGCCTGCATCTAGCTCTCTTGGTCCTGAGGGCTGACTTGCCTCTGTGTCCGGATGAAAGTGATCATGCAATTCAGTTCATGCAGGTAACAAATAAATAAGTAAATAAATAGAAGTCCCTGCCGTAACAGCAGCTATTCTGTCTTCAGGTGACAATAGCTACGGAAGAGCTGACTACAAAAATGAACTTGAAGAGCACAGCCAAAAACCGGAACACTTCCCAGTCCAGCAGTTGAAAAACTCCAACACTATATGCCATAGCTACATTTATCACACTAAACCTGAGAAGAGAGAGGCAAGAACTGCTCTCTCTTGTACATGGGCTCAGCACAAAGAAATTTAGGAACCAAATTTACCTATCAAAGTAAGCTTTTCTCTCAGAAGTTACACTTAATGCTTTATCATGACAGATCCAGCTTGTTGAAGAGAAATGCTATTTAAAGCAAGCAAAAGTCAGGTTGCCTCACTCTCCTGTGCTCTGTATAGGACCAAAGCAGAAAGCAACAGGTCCAAAATCACAGAGAAAATCTGACTGACCTGGGACAAGGATGCTTAGCTCTGTCCTGCACTGTCACTACTGCCGTATCTGTTCAAGCGAAAATACTAGAAAGCTACCATAAATTTACTCTGGCTAAGGAACATTTCTAGCATAAATGACTAGATGCAAATATTTTGAACCTCCTGGGGGAAAATTTTTTTGTGCAGGTAGTTTAGATATGTGGGGAGGCACACCGAAAAGGAATGGCTTAGCTTTTCAGTTGGAAATTTCTCATTACCATGCATATGGGNTTAGCTATCTGACCAGATGAATCAGTTTGTTTGATTTACGAAGAAACAAAGGGTTTCAGTTATTGCCAAAAGTCTGGACATTACACTTCGCATCTGTCTTACACTAATT
>WEKW01031043.1:0-29530 GCA_013389905.1 Sula dactylatra
CTGGCTTCTGTGCTTGCCATGGGGCTTGTTTGCCTACAGTATATTAGAGTCTAGTGCTTGACAATAGTGGCTGCTTCTTGCTTTTGCTGCTTGCTGTACTGCCGTACTGCTTATCATCTTACTCTGTTGTGTCTGGGGACATTTTGATAACAGTAATGGCCAGCCGCCTGGGCTGGCAGATGGCCAGGGCATCGCTGCTGTTTCTGTGCTGCTGGAACTCCAGTCTGAACACGAGTGGAAGGGGCTGTGACCTGTGGATGAGTCCATGTGGGAGCAGGACACTCTAAAGTGTCTGTGTCTGTGGATAAGCCCATGCTGGAGTAGGTACGTCTCGAAGTGCCATGGTTATATCTGTGCTGCAGCAGGTATACCTCTGAGGGAATTGTGGCCCAAGGATAACTCTATGCTGGAGAAGATACACCTCAAAGTGTCAGTGGTAGAAGAAGAGAGGACAGTGTAACCACCATAAGAGGCTTGTGTTTATCTGTCTTTCTGGTGGCAGAAGATAAGCTGTGTGTGAAAGCATTCAGACATAGTGGAAACAGAGAAGATCTGAGGTGTTTTGTTTTTTTGTTCAGTGAAGGAGACGGAAGAACAGCAGTGGTGAAAGTAGCTGGGATCTTATCATGGAGATTTTATTATCCAATGTGGTTGTACTGACCACCTAAAAATGCTAATTCCACAGTGGTTGTCTCCATAGATTTCTCTCACATTTTCAGTAGGAATGAATGATTTGGTTCCTTAAGGAGGAAAAAATGTGGTAACAAAGTCTTGTCCTCAGCTGCATGTGAAACTGTGAATGTCACGTGACTTAAAATGCTGTGGGTCTCATTTCCTCATCTAACAAAGGGATAATGTTCATAGTGTTGATATTTACTTTGTTGATTGCATAAAGCTTTTTACATATTCTCTAACAGAAGCTGTTCCTGAAATGAGTACAGCTAGAGATACAGATGCAGGGGAACCATATGGGTTTGGGAACTCAAATTATTTTTGGGCAGAACTGGATCTTAGTTTTGGTGTGGCTCAAATTTTCTGTGTTGTTCTACTTGTACTTCAGCCAAGGCTGAGATAAATTTCCTGATCTTACATGTGATGGAGGCTGTTCACTGCTGAACTGTGTAAATATCAATACGTCTCTCATACTCTGGAGTTTGAGCCACATCAAAGGATTAAAAAGGCACTTTTCTTTTTGGGGTTCTTTGCAAAAGTAAATCTATGGAGTGAATTATTAAATTTTTGTTTCTTTCAAATTAGAGTGTCTGGCAAGGAGGTTCTAGTGCCAGCTTACATTTTTGTTTTATCTTGTAAGATGTGAACTAGAATTTATCAAAGTTTTCCCACTACCAGAACAGACAAGGTCACCCAATCTGCAGATAATCAAAGAGCAGGTGTTGCTTTTTTCATAGTCTACTTTCTTAAGAGCATAAAACAGTTGTACTGTAGGAAAGATGTTAATCTTCTACTATGTATTGAAAAAAATTAAGGTTTTTAAACCTAAAGCACTTTGTTGCTTATCCCAGATAGAATTCCCTTCTCCTCACAGACGTTAGTAAGAATCTCATGGTACTGTTTCTAATTTAATAAATCCATAAGGGTTCTTAGTAGATATCTCATCATCTGCCAGGTACCTCACTTCTTCAGCCAGGGAATTCACAGGGATTCTGTATTCCTAATGTTATTACACCTGGGGCTGGGAAGGCTGTTGGGAATGTGAAAGATCTCAGCTAATAAAAATGTGTGCCAACCTTATGGATAGTGTTTGTTAGGCTGAGGTTCATCAAGATCTCTATAGTGCAAGAGTTCAGTATTCTACAAGCAACAGATGGGTTTGAATCAGAGAGAGAGAGTGAAATGCTAAATACTCATGCTTCTCCAGGGTGGCAACTGTTGTTGAAAATGCCTGCTTACTTCCAAAGGTTAGGCTGAAACCAGCTAGCTTAAGTTCTTATCGAGGACATGATGAGTCAAAATTGCATTACTCCTGGCTGCAACAGTGTTATGCAACATATTGGCAATTCAGTCATATTTATTAAAAAGGGAATTGTACCCTTAGGTTTTTACGTTTCCATTTCATGCAGTTAATGCACTTGCTTAAGAAACATTTTATTGTGATGGCAAACTGAAAATAACTGAAAGGAAAACTTGAAAAATATCATGAAAATGATCCTGACTCAGAGGATATCTAAAATGCATGTATTGTATAATCTCATTGTATTTGTTGTTTCAAATTATGTAAATTGTGTTGTCTCACTTCAGATATATTTATGTGCTTAAATTACTAATTTTTCACTGTTCATCTTAGGAGAATTAGAAGTTGCAATTGAGGAAGCAGGAAGCAAAATACACACCACCATCACCCTCCCCCCCCNGTCCAACTGAAGCCAATTATTTTTGTAGTAGTTCTTCAAAAAGTGTACTGTTTGACAACACAAACCTGTTTTTTAAAAATAATTGTTACCAGTCTATTTGATGTTTAGCAGTGAAACTAATTTGAGGTTGCTTGTGAAATGCTCTGGAACAAGATCAAAATTAATTCCTTTCATGATGTTATTAAAATCATATTTTAATGCCAATGATGTTATTCACTAAGGTATAGAAATTTGCAGGAAGGGATAAGGTTTTTTGCTACACACCTAAGTATGTATGTTTACTAAGACATAAAACCACAACCATCTCAAATATATGTTAATAAAATATCAAGGTTAAAAACTATAATGAGAAGCCAAGAAGACCTTGTTAAAGCTTGAAGGATATTAACTATACCCTTTCTTGTCCATCCATCTTGTCAGTCATTATGAGATATATAGTCAGTAGTATTTCAAATATATTTTCTTTCTAAACTGTGCACACATGAAGTCAGGTTTCCTTATACAAACTCTCATTTTGATTTTTTCTTTTTTTTTGTGTCTCTGTAGAGCCACAGAACATGTCAAGTTTGCAGAAAATAGCCATTAACTTTAAATACTGGAACCTGTACTTCATGGCTGGGGAAAGCCTCCTAGTGTGCTTTCATGCTTTCAGATAGCAGAGAACCTTATTCTGGAATTTACAACATAAAACTTATCAATAAATGGCAATTCATTGATTAGGAGTGCGGACAAGTGGTGCATTTCCAGCCCCCCTTAGTTGCCAAAAGGATTATGTAAGTACTCCACAGCAAAGCTGATGAATTACTGCAAATCAAATTAGTCTTCTTTTTAAGGCAACGCACATAGGTTGCCCAGAAGCATAATCAGAAGAGTTTGTGGTGTTTCTTTTGTGTGTCAGATTGGGGAGGTGCAAATACCTGAAGTAAGGAGTTGTGGAGAAAAGGCATCAGTAGTTTCTTGACAGGATCTCTTAAAAGGTGGGAGCTCAGTCCCAGTACAGAGCACTCTGGACAGAAAATTCACCTCAGGATCCTGGCTTACCAGGCAAGTTTAAAGAGAACTTCCAGCAAAAAACTGATAGGAAAAAGCTTCTTGAGTGTGGCACCTTAATTTACCATGGATGTATTTTCGAGTACTCCAGTATTAACTACTACATTTTTCTTGAGAAAATGACACCAACGGCTTTAGTATTCTATGTCTGTATTTTTCAAGCTTTGGAACATACTGAACTTAAAATGTCTGGTGGGTTTTTTTGTTTGTTTGTTGCTGGTTTTGGGGTTCTTTTTGGTGTTTTTCTTCTTTTTTTTTCTTTTTTTTTTCTTTTTTTTTTTTTTTTTAAGCAAATTACCTTAAAATGACCAAAAAATTTCACGTTAGAAGTGGGGTAGAAAGCACTATTAGAAAGAAAGTTAACATTTGAAATGCCACATAGAAAAGAGTTGCAACAGCATCTGATTTTTGCAAATTTGAAACCAGCATTTACTACTAGCAACTGGAGTAGCTGACTATAGATGAAACTACATAATGGGGTTTGCTTCTGATAGCAGAGAGCTGGATTTAATGTGGGAAATCATATGCTTCTTAACTGTAAGGTGGAGATTTTCATTTCTAATATTACTAAGATTGCTTTCTATGAAGGGTCTGAAAATGAAGAAAACAGTAAGGGCAGAAAATAGAAACATGTATGTATGAGTGAACAGGATGGGTGTGTGAAGGGTAGTGTATATTCTAATTAAAACAAACCTTGAAGTTATTCTTATTGATTCCTCTTCACTCTATTCCCCAGTTATTATTGACAAACATTAAAATAATGCTCTAAATCATCACGTATTTGAGTTATTTCCAGTATCCATCTTTATTATCTAGAAATTTTCCATTAAAAAATAACATTTTTTCCAAGGACGACACATAGGGAGAGTTGTATTTAGTGAGCTGCCTTGCAATTCAAAATTTTTTTGAGAGATTTATTAAAATTTGACTGCATAAGAAAGCATATCCCAGGGAAGCTTAGTTGCTTAATTGAACAAACTCTTCCACAGTACCCACATCAAGATGTGTAACAAAATTATTTAAGTAACTTCATCCTCTCACATGTAGTGTAACGATAATAAAATTAACAAGTTCTTTACAGGGGGCATAAATTTTCTGTGCAACAAAATGTAGAAATTAAAAGCTCCTGCTTTGCTGTAGAAACTGAGTTCTTTGTACTGCAGTGCAACAAACATAATAAAACAATAGTTTAAAATCAGCCAAAGTGGTAATATCAACAGAATGGTTTCTGGAAGTACTACTTTTCTTCTTTTTCCTTCTGTGTTATGTTAAACATCAAAAAAAAATAGAATTTTATTTTCCTAGTAATTTATTTGGCAACTTCATTTCTACTTACCTGTAAGTACATAAATATTTATATTTATCTATAAGCCTGTCTTTCACATCTAGCTATTAATATTTATTAATGTGCCATTTGCCTTTAAAATTACACAACTTCAATATACTGTTTGTGCAAAAGGATTCCAGTCCTTCATAGAACAATGCAGCAGAACTTTGGAGGGGGGTTTTGCCTGTGATTTTCTTAGGTCAGAATGTAATTTTACATGTACTTTCTGTATGGAATTTCCGGAAAAGCACTGTATTCTCTTAAAGGTGCTTAAGAACATAATATAGTTTTGCAAACCTTTTGATATATACTTCCATATGCTTGGGAAGGATAAAACAGTCTTAGCATTATTCAAAGCATATGGAATTATTTGTAATATGCCTTCATGTCGTGGGGAAGAGGACAAACATTAGTGTATGGAGGGAAATTAAGCGATTCTTGTGGAAATGTGTTGGTTCAGGATTTCATTCTGCTGAATCCACATAATTTTACTCGCAAAGTGGCGGAGTCAGTAGTCTGTACATCTAAATTCTGCCTAAACCAGTAATGTTATCCTGATTAAACAAACTGCTTGAAAACAAAGCAGAATTTTTCACTGACATTTTATGCAAATTACATTATGATAAAGTACATGTTACCTGAGAAGAAAGCAGAAACAATTATCGTTCAAATGGAAAATGATGAACTTAACTTCCACTCACTGTACTTGGAAGCAAAATAGTTGGAGCCTGCCTTTTGTAGGACAGTCCAGTATAGCTTCCCTAAACAAATCTTTTCAGAAGTACATCTATGAGATGCCTTTCATGGTGCATTGCATTTAGATAAATCTTGCAATTTATGGTCAGATTTGACATAGAAACTTACTTAGGTTCAGCAGCTTCTCAGTAATGCTGGTAGTGAGGGTACTTGCTAGGTGACTAGCAAAGCTCTAGAAGCTCTGACAGACAGGTGTCTATGCAAGCTTTAGCATGGTAAGGCCAGTTGTTGCTTTTGGTCTGGAAAATATGCAACATTACTTCTCAGGGTAGTTTTCATGGGTCTCAGTCTCACATAAAGGAGAGAGTGCAGCAGTGGAGACATGTAGATAGTGTTCAGTATAAGGCTTTGGCAGTATTTGGGGGGTCTAAAGCAACTGTTTCCTGTGCACGTCTACAGTACTATATACATTTTAGATAGTTTCAAAGTAATGCCTCAGGCAGGTCTAGAAATCAAATTTTAAAAAAAGGCAAGATTTCAGCATCAGATTTTTACATCTGATGAAAGTTTAAACTGGTGCCAAAACATTCAGGTTTTCTGCCAATTTACCTCATTTTCTGGAATTTACCTCATACACTTAATTAAAAAGCCAGTTTAGTATATAAGCCCTTCCTTTATCCCACAGGCTACTTTCAGAGGAAATGTGGTACAGTTTGATGATATACTCTTACAGAAAGCTGTTTAATGTTAGTCTAACCTCCAATGAACCTAACTCATAATTGCACAGCTTGCAGTGTGCATTCGTGGAGTATATTTCCTATTACTGTTCGTCTCTGGACACAAGGTGATAGAGGTAATCAGAAGAGAGGGAATTTTAGCAACATTAAAACCAGTGCCACTTACACTGACTTATCATATGTGACAGTAATGGGTATTCCTATTTAAATGTACACTCCAATTCATGCCACTAGATGTTATCTCAAACTGTCTCAGTTGATGGTGTCTCAAAGGTTTCACCTGCAGATATCTGATGAGAACTTTTTTCTTTTAATTTAAGGGGACAGGATAGAGGAGGAATTCTCATGAGTAGGTGTAGAGAACCTATGCACCATTTTAACAAGCAAACTCAAACAGAAATCTAATGTACAAACCCAAGAGGTCATCTACATTCAAGGATGTTACAGGGAAACTTCTGCAGTTTTGGGATGGATCATGTGCACCTCATTTGTTGCTGGATTTTCAGCAATCAAGCACAAAGATCCCAGGCTAAAAAAGATTTTTATATTTCCACTTCCCAGTGAAAAATACTGTCATATCAGACATGTCAAAATCAGGGTAAGTGACAGTCATGGAGATTTATAAGATTTTTAGTTAATTAATGTAATTGCAGCTTTATAGTAAATCCCCAGATGTTAACCAGAACACACGAATAAATTCCTCTATTTAGCATCCAAATAAGATTCAGAAAAGAAGAAAAAAAGAGGCCTGAGTAATTAATTATGCATGCAAAGTTAGTTTCAGGAAAAGTAGCTTGTCAGGTACTGCTAATGCAAGTGATGCTTGACCTAGAGATGTTCTAATCTATTTCAGTAAAACTGAAACCAATTTTCATGCACTTTCTTTTTCCTTTATCTTTCTTTTTCAACTCATGAGAGCTTTCTCTGAAACAATTGGAAAAAAAAAACCCACAATTTTGTACATGACATGGAACTGTGGACTGTATTTTCAGTTTTACTGTTCAGAAAGTCAGAGAGGTTAGTGTTTCAGCCAACTGAAACATTGATTTTTCATTTAAATCTTAATCTCAGCAGTGTTTTGCTATGTCATTGGCATTTGTGTTCTACATCAGGGGATTAATGGCCACAGAATAAAAAAGGGAGTTAAGATGTATTTTGTGTCAGAAAATGTTAAATAATGCAAAACACCAGATTAGAATACAGATATTTTTGATAATTGATATATTGCCCTCACCATCTTGCTAAGTGATAATTCTTTTGATTAAGTGTTCATCAGCATGCAGAATGATAGTCTACACACAGTACTGATTTCTCTTACTAGTTAAACTTAATGAATTGTGCCTAGCCTCTTATCCCTGTTATTTAAATGTTCTGGATAAGAAATGAAAAGTATTCTTTTTTTAGCTTAAATTTCACAAAAAGAAAAGCAAGAGGAAATTTTACTGTATCTGCATAGTTACACTTTTTATGAGTTTGGGGAGACAATTATTCAAATTTTTTTTTCAACTACTCTATGGGAAGCAGCTCATAGTAATGAGCACTGTCTTACTGAACACTATGAGTCCCATTTGAATGTGTTTTCTGTATAACTGTCATGGAGGTGCACAAAGTCAAATTAGGCAGGTGATGTAACCCAAAATAACATTTATTCTAATCAAAAGTGTTTTGGTACTCCAATGAACATTAATAAACCACAGGTTTGGGGTGCCAACCAGACTTAATACTACACAGCCAACTTCAGAATTCCTAAGCTTTAGAATGACTCAGGATGTGCAACCACTTACCTAACAAGCCCAGGAAGCGTGGGTTAGGTGAGAGAACAGTGAGGTGGATTGAGAACTGGCTGAACAACAGAGCTCAGAGGGTTATGATAAATGGTGCGGAGTCTGGTTGGAGGCCCGTAACTAGCCGTGTTCCCCAGGGGTCTGTACTGGGTCCAGTCCTGTTCAATATATTCATCAATGACCTGGACAAAGGGATAAAGTGTAACCTCAGCAAGCTTGCTGATGATACGAAACTGTGAGAAGTGGCTGATATGCCAGAAGGCTGTGTGTGTTACCATCCAACGAGACCTGGACAGGCTGGAGAGCTGGGCCGAGGGGAATCTAATGAGATTCAACAAAAGCAAGTGTAAGGTCCTGCATCTGGGGAGGAACACCCCCATGCACCAGTACAGGTTGGGGGCTGACCTGCTGGAAAACAGCTCTGCTGAGAAGGACCTGGGAGTGCTGGTGGACAGCAGGCTGATCATGAGCCAGCACTGTGCCCTTGTGGGCAAGAAGGCCAATGTTATCCTGGGGTGCATTAAAAGGAGTGTGGCCAGCAGGTCGAGGGAGGTTATCCTCCCACTCTGCTCTGCCCTAGTGAGGCCACATCTGGAGTACTGTGTCCAGTTCTGGGACCCCCAGTTTAAGAAGGACAGGGAACTGCTTAAGCAAGTCCAGTGGAGAGCTACCAAGATGATCAGGGGACTGGATCTTCTCCCTTCTGAAGAAAGGCTGAGAGATCTGGTTTTGTTCAGCCTAGAGAAGAGAAGACTGAGAGGGGATCTCATCAATAGTTTAAATATCTGAAGGGCTGGTGTCAAGAGAATGGGACCGGACTCTTTTCAGTGGTGCCCAATGACAGGGCAATGGGCATGAGTTGGAACACAGGAAGTTCCAGGTAAACATGAGAAAAATCTTCTTTACTGTGAGGGTGACAGAGCAGTGGAACAGGCTGCCCAGAGAGGTTGTGGAGTCTCCTTCCTTGGAGACATTCAAAACCTGCCTGGACACAGTCCTGTGCCCCCTGCTTTGGGTGTACCTGCTCAAGCAGGGGGGTTGGATGAGATGATCTCCATAGGTCCCTTCCAGCCCCTATCATTCTGTGATTCTCTGAGGGCTCTCAACCTCAAGGAGTTACCTTGGGCAGCATCCCAGCTCAAGGGGAGAGTTCCTTACTGCAGACCTGTTGCTCCAAGGAGAACTGACTCAATTTGCCCCCAGTGGGACTCCGTTTATACCCTAGTCAAATCTGACCTGTGGTCATTTATGGTCATGTTGGTTCCTATTGGCTGAGGGCTGCATCTACTGGTGACTGTGTACATGACAACAGTCACAGTTAAGGGTGTGAGGTTGTGAAAAGTAAGGGCATGAAAAGAATCAGTGGTCACTATGTTTCAACAGTTAGAAAGCCCCAGTCTTTATTTGGGTGTGTGCACCTGCCATACAATCTAGTCTGTGATCGCAGTCATGATTCAACTGGTTTCCATGGAGTGGTGATACAGACACCTCTCGCCTCCAAGGTTAGAAGGGAGCACAGTCTCAGTGAGCTTAATGCTCATCGTGTGTCATCATTCCTTATTCATTCGAAGATTGAATGAAGGCATCCAACACAAGGAGAGGTTTTAAGAAGGCATAATCCACAGTTAGCACAGACCTCGCTATGGTGCGCTTAATACAGCTTATCACAATACAGATCACAGTAATCACAACTACAATCATTATTAAAGATTGAAGGAGGCTAGTTAGCCACCTGACAGGGAAAACCCAAACATACCAAAATTTTTCCCAACCAGTTAGTCCCCAGTGCAGCAACGATCACCTCCGAGTTTCTTGTCACTTCATTCTGTTGATCTGATCCTGAAGTGGCATTGACACGTTCAGGATGTGGACACAGCACTCATCTATTGACACATTCAGGATGCCACATACATATACCCTTTTCTTTTAATAACATTAAGTCCAAAACAGCTCAGTTTTGGGTGGTCGTTTTACTGGCATGTTGCAATTTTTGTTTCAAGAGCCCCAGGCTAGCAGACATAGAGTTGGCT
Organism: Sula dactylatra; assembly: GCA_013389905.1. Classification (NCBI taxonomy): domain Eukaryota; kingdom Metazoa; phylum Chordata; class Aves; order Suliformes; family Sulidae; genus Sula; species Sula dactylatra. The sequence goes on from WEKW01031043.1 coordinate 9,997, forward strand.
AAGGCTGCTACTTGTAGGCCTAGTTCTAGAATGGCCTGCTGGTTTCGCACTGGAGCAATTCCCATTCCAAACACACTGATGCCATCCACCACCTCACTCGTGATACTCCTTCCTTCCATCCATCTTGCACAATTCTTGGAGAATGATTCCACCATTTATGTGGCATGGGTACTTCTCAATAGCTCGAACAAAGAGAAAGCACAGCAAGATTACAAGCTAACCCAGGAATAGTAGGATACAAACGAGAATATAAATAACCATCGGAACATGCCCATACTAAATTAGGAGGTGTGGTAACAGCAGAAGTTTTACATGACCCTTTTTATAACTTCATAGTAGGCAACCTTTATCAACTTTTGAATCTGGATCCCCCAAACCTTTTGTTTTGGTCAGGTTTCCATTTGGACAGTCCAAGGCAAAAGGTTGTGAGTAACTGGTATTACTGTATAAACAACCTTGTACCAAAGCATTTTGGGCAGGTAGGTATAACCACATTAATGACATTTTATCTATATCTTTGCGTTCAATTTCTGTTTGGCAGGCCCATAATGGGGATCTTCCTGGTGGGAGTATGTTACCCTTTTGCACTTCTTATCCTGGGATGTAGGTATTCCAAGTACAGTTGTGAGAATATCCCATATTATTTCTGTTATTACATATACTGCGCTAGTCATTGCTATCTCTTTTGGGATGTTTGATGCACCATTAGGCATTTAATGGTTTCATATATTGGAGGGAACGATCCTACGTACTTAACTGCTGGCCTGACGTTTGACCCTGTGGGACACCAGCGCAAGGTATATCTGGCATCTCCTTCCCTGTCCCTTCAGTGTAGTTGCAATTGACTGTCCAGATTGAGGTGCTGTTAAGCATATCTTCTGGCCAGGTTACAGTTCCTGTATGATTGAGTTGTCATTTTTTCCAAGACTACCAAAACTATCACCCCAATTTTGTGTATAACTAGTGTTATTCACCCACATGTGTTCGAATGCCAATGATACAGTAATATCTTGTACAAAAATTGGTAAAGGATCTTCTGATGATTTAGGGGTGGGTAAACAAACCATAACTGAAGTCACATTTGTCATCCAGGCAAACCCTACTGTCATTTTTGCCACTACATTGTCATCCAGGCCTTGCTCATCTTCAAAGTCCAGTGTTGTTCCGGTTGCCAGGACGGACAGCATGATGGTGGCTGTCCACCCTGCCATTTTCCTGGAAGATAATAGAACACTAAACCTTGGCCTTTGGGTGAAGCTGGGATAAGAGTTAAAAATCAGGAATTATCTACTGGGCACTAGTGCAGTGAATCTTTTCACTCCCATCCAAATCTTCCCAGGCATATAGACCTCTGGGTTTTGCCAGTGTCATTGGTACCACACTGATGGAGGGCAATTTTAACATAACAGGTTGTTCCACATATGTGCTCAGCAGGAGCTTGTCCTTCTGATCATCAGGTGTCACCAGCCAGTGACCCCGTAAGACAAAATGCTTGAATTTTTGCACTCCCATAACTTCCCTAGTGGTTATTAACAATAAAGACCGCTTGCGGCAACTATATATCCCAGTTGTGGCATGAAACATCAGCATGTCTTTTAATCAAACCATTAGTTTGTTCACTTATGCCGTTGGGCTGAGGATAATATGGTGTTTGGAACACCCATTTAATGCCTTCCCCTTGTGCCCAGTTCTGTACCACTGTGGCCATAAAATGTGACCCGTTATCACTTTGAATATATTCAGGAATGGGTAGAACACCAAACCGTCCTTGCAATGCTTGGACCATGTCATCTTTGGTTGCAGCGCTAACAGCTGTAGCCATCAACAGTCCTGATACAACTTCTACTTCTACTAAAATATATCTCTTCCCACGGGATGGCCTCAAGGGCCTGACAGTCAATCTGCCAGTGTTCCAAACAGTCTTGCCCTGTCTAATATGCTGGGTTGGGGTTTGATTCAGGTGATCAGCCTTAAGCCTTATTCAGCATTGTGAGCAAGTGGTAAGGATTGTCTCACAGGTTTTCATAGACACTGACTAACCCCTAGATCGACATTCATAATAGAGATCTGCTTTCCCCGAGTGGCCTCACTTAATGTGCAGCCATTCAGCTAGTTGATCCCAAACTTCCTTTTTACTGTGGTCACCCTGACCTGAGCTAGGTGGTCTACTTGTTGGTTCCATTTTGCGGCGGGGGTTCTGTCCCGCATGTGGCCCTTCACTCATCCCACCCCTCAAAGGTCAGGATCTCCCTATAGCCACAAGTCACTGCCAATCCTCTGTTCTTCACACCTTCGTGTGACCTACTTCCCATTTACTAGATTCCCATTGACAAATCTGTTCCATGGTGCCTTTGTAGGTCACGTAGGAATCGGTGTAAGTGATGGTAGCACCATTTTCTACAGCCAATAGGAGAGCTCACAATTCTCCTACTTTTGTGCTGCCTTTACCCTCTTCTTTGACTCTCTTCCTGGTGCCAATTTCTAACGCTACTGCCTTATATTGCCACTTGGAACTCACTTGATGAGTGGCTGCATTGGTAAACCATACTCCCTGCACATCTGAGTTTGCCACAAACTCATGCAATTCTTTAATTGGAGAGGGCTTATAGGATTGACCTAACAAGGTTGGGTCTGGGTTTATTGGTTGATGCAACTTGGAAGCCTTGGTCAGGCCTTCTTTCAATGGAAGTAATTGGCTGACGCCTTCTAGGTATGTGTATCATTTCTGAACTGTGGCCTTTTGAGCTACTCCCTCGGGAGGTGGTGTTCCATTAAGGCTCAAGATTAAGAGGGGAAAAGGGCCCTGTACTATGACATCTTGTAGGGTTTGCAACTTCTCAGCCTCTTTAATCACTTTAGTGAGGAAAAGAACCCCCTTTTCCCAATCCAAGTACCGTTGTTTTGTCTCCTTGAATGAAGTGGAGAACAACAAAGGCCTCGCCGGTTCCTGCAGTCCCTTTTCAAATATGCCACAGCATGAGGCATGGGTGGCAAATCCCCAATCCACTCTTAATGGATCTCATGGGTTCAGTGGACCCAGCCTATGGTAGGCCTTGAGTTCATCCTACAGGATACTAAGGGCTTCTGTGTGTTGTGGAGTCCAACCCCGTTTCCTGTTCTTTTGAGGCAAGTCATATAGAGGGCAGTCAATGACTGAAAACCCCAATATATGCTTCCTCCAATAGCCCAATGTGGCTATCAGCTGCTGTAATTCTGGTTTATTGCTTGGAGTCTGCCCCTTCTCGATAGCCAACGGGGCATTGTCCGGCAGCGCAATTGCTTAAACTATCCACCAAGCTCCCAGGAATTTAACTTCTTGTCCAGGGCCTTGGTATTTAGAAGGTGGGATATCTAGCCCATTCTTAGTCAACAGTTTCTGGATGGCTCCAGTCACTTGCCCTACCTGGTCTTTGTTATCTCCACCAACTAGAATATCATCTATATGTTGATATATGTGGATGCCTGGTAGCACTTCTACAGCATTGAGGACTTTGTCTAAGGCATTGTGGGCAATAGTGGGGGAGTGTTTGTATCCTTGTGGGAGTTGATTAAAGGTATATTGTGTCCATTCCCAAGCAAAAGCAAACTGGGGTTTATCCTCCTTTCTTAGGGGAATCATAAAAACCATATCCTTAACATCTAGGGTGGCCATCCACGGGTGGGTGGATGCTTGTATTGCCATCACTATTGAAGTTGTGCTTGGGCTGGCAGCAGTTAGTGGTGGGGTATTACAATTTAACCTCCTGTAGTTGATCATCAAACGCCCTCGCCCATCCAGCTTATGAACTGGACAGAATGGAGCGTTGTAAGGGGAGTATATGTGGCTTATGATCTGTCTCTTTTTGAGGTTGTTAATTACCTCTGAAATGCCCCATTTGGCAGCATTTGGTAGCAGATATTGAGGGACATGTGTTACTCTAGATTGTGGTAGCATGGGGGCAACTTGCAAAGTCCTCACATGGATGGCCTCTGCCCCTCTGCCTCCAAAACTCTACACCCTGCTGTCAGGTAGATACCATCATTTGCCCACCAGCACATCAAATCCCAATATATTCCTCTTATGAGGGTTTAGAGCCACTTCCATAGCTGTCATCCACTTTTCCCCAGGTAGCCAAAGTTTTGTTTGAGCTAAGGGACAGTTTTCTGCTACACCCGTTACTTCTATGATGTTTGTAGCTTTTCTTGATGGTTTAATTCCTAACTCATCAGCCCGTCATCTATTTAGAACACTAATTTGGGCCCCCGTGTTGACCAGGAATTCCAAACTCATTTGCCTTGGGCCCATGGGAATGTGTATATAAGGCTCACTGTCAGTGGACCATTGGCAGAAATTCTCCATGCGGAGTGGGTGGCCCAAACACTAAACTGAAACTTCTAGTCTTTTAAGCCTTTCAGTTCCTCTTGCAGGGGTTCAAAAGGGTTAATTTTGCTATCACACAGAGCAGCGGTTACCTGTGTGTCTCCCTGACACCTAGTTTTTCCTTTTAATAATTCCACCAGCTTCTGGATATGATTAGTGGATTGCCTGTGCAACACCACCTGGGGTGCTCGCAGTGCTGGTGCATTTTGCCAGAGGTCATTCCTTCCTGGATCGTAGGTTCAATCCGGTTTACCTCAGGAGGGTTCAGACTCCCAAGGAGGGGCTGTCTGGGGTAAGGTTTGCAACTGACCTGTTGGACCCTCCTATTCCTATTGATGCCACTGCCCAGATCATTCTACCCCAACCTGTGCCTGTAACTATACTGTGTAATGTCTCCACCCACATCAGTACATGCGCAGGCAGTTTCTGAGTGTTTTGCTGATTGTGTTCTATGGCCCTTTGAATCTTTTCTCTGAGAGACTGAACATGTATTTTTAAAGCATCCTGTAGCTCTCTGATGAGAAATCTAAGGTGGTTGGGGTGCAAACACTCACCTAATAAGGTAAGGGCTCTCAACCTTGAGGAGTTACCTTGGGCAGCGTCCTGGCCCAATGGGAGAGTCCCTGACTGCAGACCTGTTGCTCCAAGGAGGACTGACTCAATTTGCCCCCTAGCGGGACTCTGTTTATACCCCAGTCGAATCTGACCGGTGGTCATATATGGTCATGTTGGTTCCTATTTGCTGAGGGCTGCATCTACTGGTGACTGTGTACATGACAACAGTCACAGTTAAGGGTGTAAGGGTGTGAAAAGTAAGGGTGCAAAAAGTAAGGGCGTGAAAACAATCAGCAGCCACTATGTTTCAACAGTCGGAAAGCCTCGGTCTTCATCAGGGCGGGTGCACCTGCCACAATAACTGATATTAATATGGGCCTTTCCTCCAACTTCTTCCTTTCTAAAGGAAATATTTAGGGAGAGTTGGACTCAAGGGGTCTAGAAAAATGAAGAATTAAATTCTAAGGGAGGCAAAAAGACAGCATACTTAAAAAAGCAAAACAAAAAAGGTTTCCCAGACAACAGAAACCATAGGGACATAGAGCATTTGCATTACTCATATTTTGCACAAAGGTTTCTTTTTGTGGCATAGCATGTAGCTGTGAATAATGTCATTAGTTGAAATCTCAAGGAATTATTGTGCATAGTTTTAAGGCAACAAAAGCATCAATTGATTTTCCCAAGAGTAATATCTCACTGGTTGAGACCATCCCATGTATGGGCTGGACAGCGTGCTTTTAAAATCTGTTTGAAAAAAAAAAAAAAACCAAAAAAAAAAAACCAAACCAAAAAACCAACAACCTTTCTTTAGAGTGATGCATACTGAGTTATATGCTTTTCTAGCTGGGTTCATGCCTAGCTAGCACGTGTAGAAGTGTAGCCTTTATGAAAAATTTGCTGTATGTAACAGTTCAAATTGTAGAACAGATGAAATGTATCCTTTAAAGAATCTGGGTAGTGAGTTATTTTTTCTGCCCTTCTCCATACAGTAATTCCTTCAAAATGTATACAACCTTTTCATTTCTACCTTTATAGTCTCTCTCTTAAAAGCCAGTACAAGAATGTACAATACATACAGTTGTCTTTTATAAATACAGCTAATCTCTACCTGAATGGAGATTTACATCTCCATAGAAAATTATTCATTTTGTTGTAGTTCCATGAAGATACAGTTACAGAATCTGCCAGAATATGTATTAAAGATTTCTAAAGAAATAATGCAGGGACACATAAAAAGAAAAGAAACAGCCTGGCACAAACACCCCCACCCCATCAAAACAATGTACTGAGAAAACTGATTAAATAGAATATTAAGAAAGATGGACGTATGTAGTTTGGTGATCCATTAAATTACATTGCACCACTGGTTTATATAAAGAATACATATCTATTTAAGAGTATAGTATTAAAAATAAGTAGAATGCTGAATGTAATATATGTTAACATTTTTAGCATACTGAAATAGATAATTTTATATGAAAATTAAATGTTAGAATAGCACTTTGGTTTTTTGAGTAGAACTTTTCAGAGTTTAGAGGACAAAGGTTTCCACAAACTGTACAAGTATAAGCTGCAAATTCCTGATGGTAGTAATAAAAAGAAACTTGACCACATGAAGAGAATTCTCTTTATATATTGCCTGGGAATTAATTTCAGGTCACATTTAGAGTTTTTGACAGTTATATGTTCATGAATATTACTCTCTGTGCTCATAGATGTAGTTCTGTATGACTGTGTCTGAAGTATCACTGTAGGTATCTGCAAGGGCTCGTAACAGCTGGATTAGGTGTGAAAATTTAGTAGAGAATAAAAGCCTCATTTTCAGAAATAGATCTATGTGCAGCATATTTTTCTGCTCTGGCTGAACATATGGGAGCTTATGAGTGGGATTTTTATCCACTTGCTATTAAAAGAATAAACAAACAAAACGGACTGTAAAAGATAATAGCCTGTGCCCTGTAGCTGCTGCATGTCTTTTGATCAATGTTCTTACAACAAGCTTCCCAGTTCCAACTTGTGCCACTTCCATAATTGCCAGCTTTTTTACTGTCTTAGTCTAAGAAGTCTCAAGTCATCTTTCGCCCTGGCTAGCTTGGGGTGAAACGTTTATTTTAAAGATTGCTTTTATCTCTTCCCGGCAAAGCCAGTGAAGAATTGTGGTGTTTACAAAGCTGAAAAATTCTGGCAACACAGTTCACCACAAAGAGTGGGGAAATACCTGAAACAAGGGTCATAATTTCATTCTTTCACTTCTGTTGCTGTTACTGGGGTTGTGTTTTGCTTTGTTTTCATTAAAAATTTCTTCCTGTGATTAAAAAGTGTGGTGAAATCCTTCTTGTGGAATCTGGAAGCAAGACAAGGTCATAAATTGGGTTCATCTCTTGAAACATAGTTACTCTTCCATGATTCATAGGTTACTGATGCAGAGAATTGGTCACTTATTTCTCCTGCACCCCTTTTTGGACTTGAACGAGTGTCCACCTGTGTTTTATTCTTTTCTCAGAGTTTTCAAACTTTGTGGCCTTGATCTTTTCATCTTTATTAAGACTTCAAATCTAGTGGGCATTTGTTTTAATTAAACCATTGTAGCAGAGCTGTTTGGTGATATTATAGTTACTATGAGTTGAAGACTAATTACTTTAACTTAATACGTAAAGATCTAATGATGTGATATTGTTTTCATTTGCATTCCTTTTGATTATCTTTATTACTTTGGATTGCTGTGTCCCCAAATTCACTACAGAGTTTAAAAGGTAAGAGCCAATTTCACTTTTCTGTTTAAATTAAACCAGGAAACCCCCACTTATATCAACAGGACTTAATACTGAGACTGTTTTGTTCTAAACCCCCTCATCTTTTTATTCAGCTGTTGACACTGTGGAAGAAAAACAAAATAATACAATAGGAGCCAGGTCCTCAGCTGACATTAAGGTCTTCAAACAGTACCAACTGAAAGTCTGTTGCAAAGGTTATAAAGGTTATCAGATTGGTAAATTGATATTTCCAGCTGTTTGGGGCTTAGTACTTTCAGTAAAGTAAATCTTACTAGAAATAGTCACTTCTAATCATGTCCAATTCTAAGTAGGAAAAAATAATCTTATGAGATGTATTTATTGAACATCTAGTTGGAGAAGGAGCACAGTCACATGTCTGGGAGGGGAGAAGAAAAGCTCCTTTCTCTTAATTATAGTATGCCAGCCACCAGACAGTTTAGGACTAGTAATATTTTACAAACCAAAAAAGTATTAAGATTGTTCATTTCAAAGAAAAAAGAAACAAATCAGTATGCATTTCTACAGAGATTTAGTGATTACCTCTAGCAGTGTTTACAGAGGGTGGGATGATAATGTGTGATGGTTGACATCTAGCTGATTTCATTCATCTTCTGCAGCCTAAGTAGGTGTAACTGAGGCCAAAGAGACTTGACATACCAGTGCTTGGTACTATGGGAGCGGTTATTTCTAGTTTACATTGCAAAGTTGCCTAGTTTTTCTAGCCTGCAGATTACAGACCCACTGTGCTAAACAGTGTGCAAACTGTCTAAAAGATCATTCTTGCCAAGAGAACCTGTGGCCTTTGAAAGTCAGACACAGACAAACATGAGGAAATAAAAAGAGAGTATTTGTCCATATAATCATCTGGAGCCATGGCTACTACCTCTTTAGCCATTGCTAGGGTTTTTATAAGCTTTACATCAAGAAAAGTTTTCATGGAGAGATTTGAAGGCTTTTTGTAAAGGTCTTTTGAGGGTGAGAGCACAGGTAAAGGTAAAAAAATCACATATTAAAAAAATGTAATGAATGAATAATGAGGGCTGAAATCATTGGCTAATTAGGAATGGAAATCACTGCTATGAGGCAATACCTAAGCACTTAGGTCTCAGAGGGACCAGCATTTTTTAGTACAATGCTCTTATTCATCTGTCCTATACTTTTACAGTCATCATCAACCTCTGGGGATAAGATGGGGTGTTAGATTATTCCTTCTCCCCCTGTTTCTATTTGACACTTATTACTTCTTTCCCCTTCTCTTTTTTGATAATCTGTCACTAAAGCTTCTTGGGCAATATTCCTTTGGGACCCTGAAGAGGATTAATCTTTGATATGAATAACATCTGCAATATTTCATATTTTGTGGGGTGATGGCTGGTACCTGTCTATTTGTTCTCAGTTAGAGAACTGCTTTTTCATAAAAAAAAAAAAAAGTGTCCAGGTCAGGTGAAACCCTGGTGGGAGGGAGAGACTGCTCAGTCCTTCGGGAACAGCTGAGCCTCTCTGGGCAGAAGCTAGGTTTCAACCTGAAGGTGTGCTGGTAAGAGGTGGGAAGACTCACACTGATGAACTCTAGTCCTCCAAATTGATTAGAATCATAGAATTATAGAATGGTTTGCGTTGGAAGGGACCTTTAAAGGCCATCTAGTCCATCTAGTCCAACCCCCCCACAATGAGCAGGGACATCTTCAACTATATCAGATTGCTCAGAGCCCCATCCAACCTGACCTTGAACATTTCCAGGAATGGGGCATCTACCACCTCTCTGGGCAACCTGTTCCAGTGTTTCATCACCCTCATAAAAAATTTCTTCCTTTTATCTAGTCTAAATCTATCCTCTTTTAGTTTAAAACCATCACCCCTTGTCCTATCACAACAGGCCCTGCTAAAAAGTCTGTCCCCATCATTCCCATAAGCCTTCTTTAAGTATTGAAAGGCTGCAACAAAGTCTTCTTGGAGCCTTCTCTTCTCCAGGCTAAACAACTCTCTCAGCCTGTCCTTAAATGGAGAGGTGTTCCATCCCTCTGATCATTTCTGTGGCCCTCCTCTGGACTCACTCCAACAGTTCCATGTTCTTCTTGTGTTGAGGGCTCCAGAGCTGGATTCAGTGCTCCAGGTGGGGTCTTACCAGAGCAGAGTAGAGGGGCAGAATCACCTCCCCTGACCTGCTGGCCATGCTGCTTTTGATGCAGCCCAGGATACGGTTGGCTTTCTGGGCTGCAAGCACCCATTGTTGGCTCTTGTCCAGTTTTTCATCCACCAGTATCCCCAAGTCCTCCTCCGCAGGGCTACTCTCAATCCCTTCATCCCTCAGCCTGTATTGATACTGGGGTGCATCTTCTCAGGATCCATAGACTTACATGTTCAGCTTCCTCAGGTGGTCCTGATCCTGATCTTCTCTTACAGTGGGAGGGACTTTGCTCTCCCAGTCCCTGTCTTGTGATCCATCCACTGGAGAGGTCTGGGAAGAGAGGTTGCCAATGAAGACTGAAGCAAAGAAGTTGTTGAGTACCTCAGCCTTCTCCTTGTCCATTGTTACTAGTTTGCCAGTTGTGTTCTTCAGGCGGGGACACTTTCTTTGACCTTTTTCTGGCTAACATACCTATAGAAGCCCTTCTTATTATTCTTTGCATCCCTTGCCAAGTTCAACTCCAGCCAGACCTTGGCCTTCCTGACCACATCCCTACACAACTGGGCAGTGTCCCTATACTCTTCTCAGGATACCCGTCCCTGCTTCCACTGCCTGTGCATTTCCTTCTTGCCCTTTAGTTTGACCAGCAGGTCTTGACTCATCCATGCTGGTCTCTTGCCTTCCTTTCCTGATTTCTTACACAGGAAAGGTGTCCTTAAAGATCTGCCAGCTCTGTTCTGCTCCCTTGTCCCTGAGGGCATTTTCCCAAGGGGTCCCATTCACTAATTCCTGAAATAGCTGGAAGTTTGCTTTCTTAAAATACAGGGTCCTGACTTTACCCTTTGTCTGTCCCATATCCCTCCGGACTGTGAACTCCACCAGCACATGATCACTGCAGCTCAGGCTGCCTCCAATCTTGACGTCTCTGATTAGCTCTGTTGGGTTGGTGACCAACAGGTCCAGTAACACATTTCCTCTGGTAGGGCTGTCTATTACCTGCCCTAAGAAGCTATCCTTGATGCACAGAGGCTCAGAGGGCACAGAGAGAAAAAGTTACAAGAAAGCAGCAGGAACTAGACAGAGTTGCTGAAGGCAATTGCATTGTATTCTGCTGAAATGTCTTTTATCCTTTTGTTACTGTGCATTTCAGTGACTTGTCCAAGGTAGCACACGAATGTTTATAACAAGGTTAGAAGCTAGACTGATGAACATTTATATTATTTAGTGGAAGGCAGGTAGAAATCTTCAGGGTAGCAGAGATCGGAGGCATCATGTCCACATGCTGCAATAGAATAAGTAGTTTTGATCCAAAGCAATATGAATGTAAGCACAGTGCCTTGTGTTGCAGCTAGGCTGGATAGGCTTTAGCTGGCTAGCTGGTAAGCAGCTAGCTCTGGTGTCTCTGCATGTATTCTTTACTGTTTCTTCTTCAACAGCATGGGTGGATGCAAATAAGCCAAGCTTTATGTGTTTGCCTTTCTGATCCTGCATTGTAAATTAATTCCTTTGCAATCACTGTAACCCTAGAATTTCCAAATATTTGGACTGCAGTCTGCTGCTGCCTCTAGATCCTTTTTAGCCAAGTTCTCTTTCATAGTCCTCTGTTTTTAAAAGCTGGAAGGATTGCATGGTCCTGTGCCAAGAGCTAACACATTACTTGTTAATGAGTCAGAACACAGTGTTATATAGGAATGCAATAGAATATAGAAATTATTTTTCTTAAAATTCATTCAAGCAAGAATGTAATTAGAGGATCATAAGAATCCTATGAAGAGGAATACTCTAATATAACCTTAACTGTTCCTGATTATGTGCCATATTATTAAGCCTGACCTACTAAGCCTGCCTCCTGAATACAGCACTGTTCCTCAATGCTTGTTAAAAACACCTAGATACCACTAGAGACTGCTGGAGACACTATGTAGTAGAATGCCTTCCTGCCTATATATGCTCCATTTCCCAGCATCCAAGTCCCTTTCTAGCCCCAGTCCTTACTGGTAGAAGGAGAAGCTAGTTATCTTGAATACGAAGAAGGATATGCCATAGCGTCTTTCTAGGCTTGTTGGGAAAGTGTTTAAGGCTGTTCTCAGGAAGTGGAGTTTGCCTGAGACTACTGTGTTCCAGAGTAAATTTTGTGTTATTAACCAGTTTAACTTTGGACTTTGCACTATTTATCACAATCCATGAGGTGATCAGATCTGGGAGGAGCAATGCCATCTCTCTTTGAAAGACACTAAGACATCTTCTCCTCCCTATTCAAGACATCAGGCTCAACCTGATATCAAAGCACTTGTCTCTCAGTGATGCATTTATAAGTTCATTGGAATAACTGGAGTCAGAGTGTTTTTGAGAATTTGAGCAAGCAGAAAGGGGTGGGAGGGAGAGCAATATACCTAAGTGGTGACAACCTTTTCAAATACATGATTGCAAGGGGGGGAGAAAAGACAGAGCTTTAATGTCTGAGATGTGAAGTCTGTTGGAGTGAGATACTTTGAAAAGACTTCAAAATGTGCCCTGTATAAGTTTTGCTGTAAATGAGTAATAGTTTAAGATTTTCCTCTTGATGCTGGTGTGAAAGGCTCATGCCTGTAGGTATGTCAGGAGGCTCTGAATGTTCCCTGCCTACAAAGTAAAAGATTCAAACATCATCCCTCTTTCTATCTTCTCCTTTCAAATCCTACATTTTCCTTCTAGGGGTCTTTATGCACTGTGAGGTAGCGATCCTCCCCAGGAAATTTCCTAATGCTCTAGTCTCTGAAGCTCTGTAAAGAGTGTTCCACAGACCTGGGACAGAGGCTGCTCAGGTGCTCATAACAGAGCTATAGACCTTAACTGTCAGTGGAGCTAGATTTTATAGATTTGGGGGGTTTTTTTTGTTGGTTTCCCCCCTCCTGATCATATTTTTTCAAACCTTTTTCTTCTGCTATCTTAAACTTTTAACACCTGTGACTTTCTTCTTTGGTCTGTCCTCCTTTTTTCCCCCTTTCTGGTTTTATAATAATAAAATAATACAGGCTGCTGTTGGCTTTTCAGACGTAGGAGTGGATGTGTTACTCATTATAAATGGAAAAAGAGAAGTCTAAGAAACCTTCAGTGGTGTCTCATACAATTCTAGGGGCCTAATGCATTCTTCATTCCTTTAGTATTTGAATGTATTCTGTAAGTAACAAGTAATTACGAAATGACATTTTTCTATTTCCTTTTGACTCTGCATGCTTTTCTCTCAATCTTAAGAGTCTAAAACTGCTGCTGAGCAGGGTCTTTTCAGAGTAAGTGTATAGTTTTTAGATAGATGTTGATATTCCTGTGTGGGGGAGAGAAACAGAGCTCTGATGAACTCTCTTCCCATGTCCCACTTTCCTTGCATTTGGATTACACCATCCATGACAGAAATCTTTGGTCTTTTCCATAAAAGTTTTAATGCTTAATGTTGGTGGCTGAATACTGAAAATTTTTAAGTTTTTTTTTTTTTTCTTTCTTGTCCTTTTTTGAAAAGGATGAGTATCCCTTTGCTAGAGAGAATACCTTTTAATTGTGTTGCAGATTAGGAACTAAAATCATTAATCCCTTAGGACTCTTATTCTCATACATTTATTGTGCATGTCTCATGATCTTTAAATAGAGCAGTTTTCTCATTATTATTGATGAGAATGGTGTTAGCATGATAATATAACTGCTGTGGATTCTAGAAGCATGAATTGAGTTAAGGGTCAGGGGCTGGATTCTTTTGGGTTTTTAACCTTCGCTGTTTTGTTGTCATGTGTTTCCATTTTGCTCAGTACTCAGAGAGATATTTTTAGTGGTGAAAATCATTGCCCAAATACAATGCAATGTAGTTCTGCAATTAAATAGTTAAGGCAGAAAAAAGAAACAGTTAAGCAGGAAAAAAAAAGTTAAAATAAAACCTTTCTACCCTTTAGATTTCCCTCTTTTCCAATATGTTCAGTTAGTCTGTTTTGAATAGATTTTGATACAGCTAAGAATGCCATGGGGTATATTGTGAGGAAACATATGCAGAATGGATGTGCACTGCTTGCTCTGTAACAATTGCAAGAGTTGTTATTAGTGGGTTAGCCCTTATTAGGAAACGTGAGTAAGCAGCATTGGACCCTGAGGGTATGTCTACACTATTCAGCATAGCACATCACAAACAGTCCCTAGCTAGCTCCAAGTTGACTGAAGCATCAGCATGGCACAGTGCAGCAGCATATGAATGCCGACAGCAAAATGGCTGTGCTGGCATGGCAGTTCTCAGCAGTACTAATGAGTACCAGTGACACAGTTAGACTATTCCTCTTAAAACTTTGTTCTACTGTGTTTGACCTTTTTCTCTTTTTCTTTTTCTTTTTCTTTTTCTTTTTCTTTTTCTTTTTCTTTTTCTTTTTCTTTTTCTTTTTCTTTTTCTTTTTCTTTTTCTTTTTCTTTTTCTTTTTCTTTTTCTTTTTCTTTTTCTTTTTCTTTTTCACATTGTAGACACAACACTTGTGTAGGCCTCATATAGTCAAGTTTATTTCATGTTGTAAGATGACAGAACACTTGCATACATATATTTAATGCATACATATATTTAACACATACATATATTTAATGTAGAAAGATAAATATCAAGTGATGCAGACTTTATTCCCTGCAAAAGCTCATCTTACATTTAATACAATGTAATGTATTAAAGAAGGGGGGAAAAATCCTTTGTTAATACGCAACATGTACATGTGACTGCTGACAGCTGCAACTTGGTTACAAATAGTGGTTTCTATTGCAACATACACCTTCTCTGAGATTTCCTCTTCCATGCAAGACTTAAGTAGTCACTGGTGATACCTAAGCAGTTGTTTATTGCTGTTGTGCATAGTTTTATATTTTGGTGGTTTGGACCCTTTGCAATATCCATGAGTGATGACTAGTAGCTGGTGCACATACATCAAGGTCTCTGACACTCATGCTTGCTGTTCACCAGTTGTGGCTGCAGCTGCATGCTGTGCACATTACTTCAGCCTGCTGAGCTGAGCAGGGACATTCACCATCTCCTATTTTTTAGCACTCTTGCATAGCGGGGAGGGGGAACTTAAGGATGCCTTGGGAGAAAGAAGAGTTATGTGCAACATGCTCATCCCAGAGAAAAATGAACAAAAAGAAACATCCAAGAAGGATGTTTGTGTTAATGCAATGTGTACCAAAGAAATGTTCCACAAAGGAGCAAATGCTGTAATCAGGTATCCAAGCTAAAAAAAGTGAGCAAAGCACCTAAAAATACTGATGTTTAAACACTTATTCATACACATTTGGGGACATTTTTCATGTAGTTTTTAGTTAATGCCTGTGGTGGGTTTACCTTAGCTGGCTGCCAGATGCCCACCCAGCTGCTCCCTCACCCCCCACTCCTCAACAGGACTGTGGGGGAAATAAGACGGAAAAGCTCATTGGTTGAAATGAAGACAGGGAGTTCCCTTACCAATTATCATCACAGGAAAACAGAGTTGACCTGAGGAAAATTAATTTAATTTATTGCTGTGTAAAATGGAGTTGGATAGTGAGAAACAAAGACAAATATGAAAAGAACACCGTTCCCCAGCCCTCTCCTTTTTCCCAGGCTCACCTGGGAAGCATGTGCTGTTTTTCTGTTGAAAAACTAACATAAGAGTCAAATAATATGTTCAGGCCTGCATGTGGTGATAAGCAAGGACTGATGACCTTTATTTCACTTGCCTTACAATCAAATTCCCTAAAACTTCTCATGGAAAGTAACTACTGATGAGGAGGCAGAAGAGAAACTCAGGTGGGACACAGAAAGCCCAGAGAATCACGGCTCTGTTTCACAAGTTCTCTTCCTGCCACAGACTGACATTCCCATTTGCTTGCAACGGGCATACTTGCATGGCACAGATCTCGGCATGCCACATTTGCATCTGTACTTGGCATTTTAGCATGCACTAATCCCATGTCTGTTATTGTAGTTGGATGCAGCACTCCAGTGTGCAATGCCGACTAGCAATTAAAAGCGATAGTGATGTGCAGTGGCACATGACCATTTTCATGTCCTGGTCAAAGTGGAAAAGGTTACTTGGAAGCACTGGTGTTAATTGCCTGCTTTCAGGCAACTAGAAAGTTTTGTTATGTTCCCTTGTATCGCCCTGATATGGGGACATAGGTTCAGTTATGTCTCGGATTTTGCACAGAAGTAGATGATCACATCCCTGATATATTTCTTGGCAGTTCTCCTCAAGTTATTGCATGTTATTACATTTCTTTAACTTAGTATTCTGGGTACAATGCTGACTCCTGCATAATCAAATGCTAAATACCTTACCTGTTCCAGAGGGGTGGAATTGTAACAGCCAGTTTCTGTTAGTATTGATGGCTGCAGCCTCACTCTCTCTAAATAAAGGATCAAGAAAAGGAGATGGGGTGGGGGAAGAGAGGTGATGGGAGGCTGGCAACAAGATTATTAACATCTTTTGTTAGAAGGATGTGAAAGGCTCCATTTGAGATTTTTAGAAGTCAGTAATTGCACAGTGGTTATGTCTATCTCTTTTCCCATTCATCATATCTGTCCTTATTTACCTTATGACAGTTCTATGGTACCTAAATACCAAATGTATTTAGGTAAAAAAAAAGTGTTAAAGAGTGTGTGTATGTGTGTATATGCCACCACAAATGCACATACCGGGTGTAAAACACCTAGCTAAAATATTGAAGAATAAAATGACGCTTTACAGAGAAATACTAGTGGTTTTTGTACAGCTACTTTTAAATTATGGGAATGGCTTCAATTTTAATTTTCTAAAATGACAGAAATACAGTGCAATCTGCCAAATCATTTCAAAATGAAAGTATTAATCAGAGATTCTAAGGTGACATTATTATTGTTCTAAATTATTCGAGAAATTCAGAATTCCAAAAAGCTATTCATTCAGCAGCAGCACCCTTTCTGCATAGATACTGAGATTATCACATACTTTCTTTTGTTTAGTGATATAAATATTATCTGCCAGTACATTTCCCTCACTGCATCCTGCTTTGGCTAAGCTTTGCATGCAACTCCATAAAGACTCGCTACTCAAAAGAATCTTTCCCCAGATAAGTTTCTGGTGTGTGAGCTACTGCTACTTGCTACTGGCTACCCACCACTGCTGTCAAAGTTAGTGTTGGAGAAATGCTGAAAAATTCTGCTGTTCCTTCAGTCCACAAAATTTTCTGATGATGTGTTAAACCAAACAGAAAAGCTTTGTCAAATGATTTGCTTTGGGATCTAGACTGTAACTTGTAAATGAGAAAAAATAAGTGTGTAGGCAGTCTGAATATTCAAAAATCCATACACAGTGGAGGGTGAAGGTTTTTTTGTTTTCTTTTTAGATTATCAAATTTGTCCCAGCTATAGCCATAGCATACTGTTTCATTTAGATCGGAAGCAGTCTCCTTACATTTTTCTCTGTTTGCATTTCTCTTATGCTACCACAGGCTTTTCTGCCATTTTGTGTTCTGCACAGATGACAGTCTATCTATAATGAGATAATTTACATTCTAGATGTATATATTTCTGTTAACTATAAACAAAACTTTTTTTAATATGTACATGTGCATACATTGAATATTCAGGTTTCTTTTTACTGACTAATCCTTTTGAATACAAAGTCACAAATTTCCATGCATTTTTTTACTGAAAGGTCAGCTTAATCTTACCTTGTGTTACAAAAATGATTGTAACTTAAATACAAGTTTTATTGTCATGAATGGGTTACTGGATCTTGATTATGAAATAACAGTTTAGTTACTCTGTTACAGAACTAATCTTCAAATAACATTAGTAGAACTTTGTCATCTTGGTATTATGTTATATCACCGTGTGCAGAACCAGATGGGAAGGGAAATGAAAAAACTCCCTTGGTACAAATGCCATCTGACAAGAAGAAATAAAACCACCTGTTATGCTTTGTAGAGGCAGAGTTAAGGCTTCTTAAGATAGATGAAGTTTTTTACTTTCTTTTCTTCTGGGCCATGTAGACCTATGATTTCTTTCTTACATTTTATTGGAATTATTCCTGAGACCATAGCCCAAAATGCACAATTTATTCAGTGGTGAGATCTTCCCTCTTTTTGAGTAATTAACAGTTCTTGCACTTCTTTTATACTATCCTTCTTTCCCTATACATACTCATTATCATGGTTTGTCAATTATCTTCCAAACTGTATTAAAAAGAAGATAACTATCTAACATTAGCAATTGCTCAGAAGTTGCTAATAGCTCTCATGAGAGCACTTGTCTCACCCCATATCTCCCACCTTATCAAAAGGTCACATTAATTACAGGACCCTTGCTGGGAATAAATCAATGTGTCAATCAGAGACCCACAATTGTGCTGCAGCTGGAAAGTAGAAATTTCAGAACAAGGTTATATTTAGGGCCTAATTTTTTTTTTTATGCTATATTTGTAAGTTAAGCTAAGAACAAAGAACAATGGCAGTATATTGAAGATCAAGATGTATGTATATTTTTAAATGAACATTTTTATTTGTACCTTTATTATCAATTATTCATCTACTTCTTAGAAATATAATACACCATTTTTACTTGTAAGATGTCCTAGATCATTGCTTTCAGTTGAAAAGAAAACTTAAGGAAACATATTGAAATCAAGAGATGTTCAGTTTCCCTGACAAACATTTCTGTATTTCTGACTTCAGTCATTCATCTGAATAGTTTAATGCTGGATCATAAAACAATCACAGCTGTTATAAGATAGATTTCCTTATTTAGTCTCTTTAGGTGTAGGTATGTTCACAGTCTACAAGACCGTTTAGGGTATTCGTAACATTTGTAGGGCTGTTTGTTTTGTCATTTTGTTTTGTGAAACAAAGCATATAGTTTCTATCTGAAATGGCAGTAGGTGAGAAACTGCATGAACAAATAAGAAAGGAAAAATGTTTAGTTTATTCAGGGCGTCACTCATTTTTCCTCTTGGTCTGGTTTTATTTTATTAAGAAGGTTTCCAGTGGTGATAGACTGCATACAAACTCATTCACAGACTGCTGTTAAATCCCAAGATTTAGATCAAATTCTCATATATTGTTATTACCACCAGCCTAATTCTTCAAGATCTTAATTGTGTGCTAACTACTCAAGCAGGTTAATGTAAAATTTAATTTGTGCTCATCAGCTTCAGGCTACAGAAGTGTGTAATAAACTTGATTTATAAACTTCTGATTTTGCTGGCCATTAAATAAAAAATAATTTGTGTGTGCATATGTTAATATTGCAGAGGAAGCAGTCTAATAACTTTTTAAATACAGTTGGATTGGTTATGTTACACCCATTTAACATGGTGTCTGGGTCATTATTTTAAATACAGACAACTTCAGGTCTGATTCTAGTCATGCTGAGACGCAAAAGTGGAAAGCTTCCAGCTTTAAATTGTCCAGGTGAAGAACTCAAGGAAGAGGAAAAATGAACAAAAGATATAGGAGAAGATCTTTAGGATATCGAGTCAAATGGAAGAAATAGCAGATTTCTTTTTTTTTCTTTTTTAAACAGAAACAGAATATTAGTTCCAGTGCAAGTCAGTTATTGCCATCTCCCTCTTATTTCTAAAACAGAAGAAGTAATGCTTGTCAAGAAAATTGGAGTATGTGAAATGTTCTTAGTAATACGGTACGTCTCTAATTTAGGCTTATAATAATACATGCTGTTGATATTAGGTAACTCTTCTAGGAATTTGAGAG
>WEKW01031043.1:29567-44610 GCA_013389905.1 Sula dactylatra
AGACAATTTTTTTTCTACCTGCCAAGACTTTTAATGCTGCTTTCTTCTGATGCAGAAATCAGAATGACATTAATAGATTGCAAAAATGTAAAACAGCCTGTGTTGTGTGATCTATTATGATAAGAGAGCCTGAATGGAAATTGAGGACTAAGTTTTAAATACAAGGTGTTTTGGTCTTGACTCCAAACTCTGTGGACTGTTCAGGCAAACTGTCTTGCTAGTCAGTTTGCTTCTCCAGTCTGTGAAGAATCNCTGTTACTTTTGTTTCATGTGGAAAAATTAGTATCAATGGAACAGTGGACATAGTGTAGCTGGCCATTACAGAATGAAACATCCTTGGAAATCTTTCTGATGTTGATTGGTTTATGAGCTGAAGTAAGATTGTGTATGTATTTTCAAAAGTGCTTAGAGCAGACAAAAATCCCAAATTCCTCCAATGCTATACTATGTATATGTAAGTAGTGTCTCCTTTTACCTGTCAAGGAGAAATCAAGTTTCAGTTATCTCTGTGGCAAAAGAATGTAGGCATCTCTAAATCTCATACCAGCCCCTGAATCACCTAATTCTATTTTATTCTTTGTAAACTGGAGTGCTCAAGCACACTTATTAACTGTATATTTTTATGTGAAATGAAATGAGGATGAAGGTGCTAGGATGATTCAGACTGCCTTGTTGCAATTTTGTCCATGCTTAGAAGCCTTTGGACTTGTTTACAGTTTTAGTTTGAAAGTATGCAAAATACAATAACAAAATGCTACATGTATATATGCCCAAATGACTTATCACATAGCAAACAAATTAGGTGTTATTAAATGAATTTAAGTTTTAGATAAAATCAAACCAGTTTTGATCAATACCCAACTGGTTCAGTTATGTGATGTTATTTCTGAAACTTTTTCCTCTGAAGGAAGTTTCAAATTTTCCCTCATTTTGCTGAACATGGCAGGAATTATTAGTTTAATTTTGGAAATTGTATGAAGCTCTGTTCTAATCAAAGGTTAATCCACAGTACTAATAATGTGTTCCAAAGGCTGATTGGTTTAATAAAGATGATACCTGTAGGCATATAAGTAAAATCTAAATCTCAGTTTCTGGATTGTGTGACAAACTAGTCCATTGAACAGACTCTGAGAGATGAGCTACTTCAATAGAGGAGAACAAATCTGACTTGCAAGACTGCACCTGGTTATTTATTTATTAATGTATTTATTTATGTATGTATTTATTTATTTATCTGTCTATCTACTTTTAAATATTGGGAGTCATTTGTGTCTGAAAATATTTCAAAACTAGCATGCCTAATCAAGCCTCATCAATTTCTGATCACAGCTGAACACCGTTGCTAGCTCCTTTTCACTTCTTGCATTTACTCCATTTTTTTCCTTTATTTCATGTAGATAAAGAGAGTAACAAGTAACCAGAAGAGAAAACCTGGTTACTGCAATTCATAAATAGTTGTTTCATTAGTCTCATTCTCCTTCCCTCCCTGGAACTGCTTTGCAAGAAAGTGTGACTGTAGCTAGTATGGCTAATTACCAGTATGCTATTACAATTTCCGAAATACGTGTTGTAATAGTTATAACTCAGATTATAGGACATATCCAGTACTGTATGAAACAAGAAGTAATTCCCATGAATAATTTTTAACAGAATGAATAATTTCTAATAGCAACGTTCACATTAAGTGCACGTGTACTTTGGTTTCACTTAGGCAGGAATAACATGTTTGCTGAGATGTGTAAGAAACGCTCTTATGAGTGTGTCCCATCGTAGATGGCCACTAGATTGGTCAGGCATGATTTGCCCTTGGTGAATCTGTGTTGGCTGTTCATATAGTACACTGCATCTGGAGTTACCTGTATTTAGAGTTTCCCCCAAAAGGCCTCCTTTCTTGCTTGAAGACTGCTCAGAAGTATTCAAGGAAGTAATGAGATTTCTGCATAAACTGCATAGCTGTACAGTGCATGGTAAACTGGAGGCATCCAGGATGCATTGAACATGTTACTCATAAGCAAAATAGCATGTGAAGTGCTGCAAAGCATAAAGCCTATGGAAAGTATAGTATGTCATTATGGCTCATGATTTATGACAGAAAGTAAGGTGTTTCCCAGATGCACTTAATTTATTCAGCATGCGCAGAAGATATGTTTATTCACAAGGCATTAATTCAGAGTGTCAGGCTCACTATTTCTGTTAGGCAAATCTTAGGTGGAAACATGACAACTTTGTTCAGATTGAAAAAAGTTTAGTAATTTGTTAATATCTATGAAATGGTTATATGCAGTGATGATAAGCTGAATATTAATAGAAAAGCTTTTGAATGAACAACGTAGTGTTCATTCTGAGGCCACAAGGTGATTTTTTTTTTAATTAAATCAGCATTTAAGAATTTGATCATGAACAAGAAGGTCAGATGTCCTTTGACACGCTGAAATATTATGCTAGATAAGGCACCAGAGCTATTCTTATCTTATTTTCTTTTTCTATTTTTTTAATTCCTATCATTACAGTAACATAGGCACAAAAAGAAGATATTCAACTTACCTACATTCCAATTTGAAGACTATACTGGCTGTTCGGTCTTGCAAAGTACAAGGTATTATAGTTTCTGTTCCCCAAGGCCCTCTAGCATCTCTTTGAGTCTGAGTACAGTACACAATAAACTTCTGCTTCTAAATAGCGTTACTTGCATGTTTAAAAAGAAAGATAGGTTTAAGTGCTGTTGAACATGAGCTTTACACTCAGCATCCTGAGCCAGGCTAGAGTTGAGTGTGATTTCTGGAGGATGATGGGTTGTGTTCTGCTGCAGTCCAATAAGTAGCCTGCTTTCATACCTGTGGCTAATTCCAGAAACAAAGCAAAAGTCCTTGTGCAGAGAGAGGGACAAAAATGCAAAGCTGCAATTACATTTACTGAAGAATGTATTCACTTGCTGATCATAGAATACCAGGTTGGAAGGGACATCAAGGATCATCTGGTCCAACCTTTCTGGGCAAAAGCATGGTCTAGACAAGATGGCCCAACACCCTGTCCAGCTGAATCTTAAAAATGTCCCTTGGGGAATCCACCACATAATCCTGGGGAGATTATTCCAATGGCTGATTGTTCTCATTGTGAAACATTTTCCTCTTGTGTCCAGCTGGAATCTCCCCAGGAGTAACATGCATCCATTACCCCTCATCTTTTCCATGTGACTCCTTGTAAAAAGGGAGTCTCCATCTTCTTTGTAGCCACCCTTATATAGTGATAAGGTCTCCCCTAAGCCTTTTCTCAAGGCTGAATAAACCCAGTTCTCTCAGCCTTTCCTCGTATGGCAGGCTTCCCAGTCCTTTGATCATTTTGTTGCCCTTCTCTGGACCCTATCCAGCCTGCCTACATCTTTTTTGCATTTTGGGCACCAAAACTGAGCACAGTATTCCATGTGTGGCCTGATAAGCACTGAGTAGAGTGGGATAATGACTTCTTTATCTCTGCTGGTGATGCGCTTGTTGATGCAACCCAGAATCCAGTTGGCTTGCTTTGCTGCAGCAGCACACTGTTCACTCATAGTGAGCTTGTTGGTCATCAAGGCCCCCAGTTCCCTTTCCACAAAGCTACTCCCCAGCCAGGGAGATCCCAGCCTGTGCTGCACTCCTGGATTATGTTTTCCCAGTGCAAGACCTTACACTTGTCCTTGTTGTACTTCATAAGGTTCTTGTTAAGCCACTCTTCCAGCCTCTCCAGATCTTCCTGCAGGGTGCCTTCCCTTCTAAAGTGTCCAATTCCCCACTTAGTCTGGTACAGCAAACTTCATCAAGGTACACCTGATCCCATCATCCAGATCACTTAAGAAGATATTAAACAGCGTTGGGCCCAATATCGATCCCTGGGGGACCCCACTTGTGACAGGTTGCCAGCTAGAAAAGGAGCTATTTACCTCTCAGCCATTTCCCCACCCACCGCACAGACCACTTGTCTAGACCACTTGCTAAAGCTCTGAACAAATTGTTCTGGTATGCAAATGGTTGCAAATCTCCTTGCAACATACCTGCCTTAGGCAAATGCTATTAATCCTTATTATCAGAGGCATTATAATCACACATCAATTGAAAACTGGGCTACACTGTAATATTTTTATATTATTGCTAAATTGCAAGTTCAGTAGTAAGACAGCTACTCCCTCCTAACACAGTTTTCAAGCAATCTTTTCGTTACCTACTTATCATTGAGATGATCAAGGAAACATTAGTGTATGTTTTTGTGTAGTGATCATTCTGTGCTGTTTTAGTATTTTAAGGCATGATGCTGGTATGTCATTCCACACAAACTCTTATAGATTATTAATTTCAAGTAGTATTTAAAACACTTCGTTTGTGTTCCTCTGGATAAATTTATTTACTTTTTTAAATTTTTATAGTAATTGTTTATAAAATATAAGTCTTTCGGCAATAGCACATTAATAGCCATGCTTTTTTCTTCAACTAAGGAACAAAGGACAGCCTAAAAAAATCTCTTATTCATAATTTTTCGTTTTGCAGAGCTGATTGATTGACTGGCTTTATTCATTAACTGGAAAACTAATTTACATATGAACAGTACATTCCTTTCTTAGGAAATTATAATCATTATTAAAGAATACCTCATTAGCTACATTGATTTTTTTGAGAATAACTAATCATGAATCAACTAAAATATAGAAAAATAATACCTTAATGTTTTGTAGCATGTATTAATTTTGCCCATTTCCCCTGACTGGTAATGCTCTTTCAAATGCAAATCTTTAAATATTTCAGGTAGTCAAAGCTAAGTTCTGTATGTAGATTGTTTGAAAATACTACAAGTTTTAGAAAAGGCTTCTGGTTTACACTGTTGGTTCTCTTTCCTTTATCACTTTGAGCTATCATCTAGCTAAAGGAGGCAGAAGCAAAAGGCACAGACCCCTAAATTTTCTGCTCTTGGCAATTCATAAAATGCTGCTTTTTCCTGTTTGTCTGACAAAAGGCTATATTAGGCTAGTGAATGGTGCTGCTGGTCACTGGGAAAAGTGTTGCAAATTTTATTTCTAGACTTAATAGCTTTGGACCTTTTGAACAAGTTATGATTTTCTATGTTGTTGTCAATAACTTTTCAGTCAAAGAATGCAGAAAGGCAATTTTTAGCCTTAACTGTTTTAGACATTTCTAAGGCTGCCTTCTATGCATATTGTTAAAGATAACTTTGAATAAGTACATTTAGGTCTTTCTTCCAAATGAAGGAGCAAACAGAACTTTTTCAGAATGCTTGCAGAAAGTATAAGCTCTTAATTTTTATGCCAGACTGTTTTCTGAGGCAAAAGACAGGGACCATTAAAGTAGTTTCATGTTCTGTCAAGGTATTTCTAATGCAAGTAAAAAGAAAAAAAGACTATCATAAAATAGAAGTGCCCATCAGAGCTTCATGAGAATATTTGACAGGCAATTTAGCTGTCTAGCGGTAGAGTATTTATTGCAGACAGATAGGACATGTGTCTTTAAAATTTTTGGATTCCTCTTGTGTGAAGTTAGACACTATAATTAAATGTAACTGTGTTATTCTATTGTAATATAATTGTATGGAGTGAGATATAGAGGCAACTTAAAAAATTACTCTATATAGTTTTTAAAAATATTTCAGTATTCCTGCAATAAAGTTACTTTGAATCATTAGTTATAACAGAGGTATATTAATCATATTTAATAAGATAAGAACAGAACTAAGTTTACACATCTAATATCAAAGGGTTCTGGGATTTTTTTGTTGAATTTTTTTTATTAAACTTTTTTCATAAAGCTGGAAAATTATTTGTCATAGCCTTTCAGCTTTATATCTCTGTATCTTCCATATAAGGAACCATCATGAAAGGCTACTGTTACCGTATTCTTGACCCAGCTCTGAAACAACTAAGTTTCTGTGAAGAATTATTTTCTTGCAGTTTTGTAATTCTAGACTGTTAGACATCCATGTTTTGGAGGCAGGGAAAATTTTATTACTAAAATATCAGAACTATCGGAGGAAATCATGCTGTTAGTATTTTCGTGATGCATCCCATTTAAAGACATTGATTTTTAAAATAAACAGTTAAGCCATTCATTTATT
Source organism: Sula dactylatra (assembly GCA_013389905.1). Taxonomy (NCBI): domain Eukaryota; kingdom Metazoa; phylum Chordata; class Aves; order Suliformes; family Sulidae; genus Sula; species Sula dactylatra. Next base: position 35,661 of record WEKW01031043.1, read on the forward strand.
AATAGTTAACCAAAACAGATGTTTGGGTAATTTAACCTAAGAATACCTGCATATGCTTGGAATACTTTATATACCTCTTAAAATGACATTCATGTACCATGACAGAATAATGACTGGTTTTGTGGATTACCATGTTACTTCTACTTTATGTCCCTTATAAATATGATTTTTTCTCCCAGAAGAAAACTTTAAAGATCTGCATCACTCTTGGGGTCTGAGGCTAGCTGTAGTGACTTGCTCAAGACAGTAGTTTGGCTTCCTTTTCTTTAGGAAATAAACAAATAACTTCCTTCAAATGTTCTTGAGAACATGCCTGAAATTCCTCCTCTCCTGTATTATGACCCTCTTTGGTTCTGGATCAGTCGGTGAATCTGGAATTCTGGGTGAAATCAGCACAGAGGTGAGCAGCGATGGGAGGCTGCTACACAGGAAAGTAGAGACATGGAAACTCTTCTACTGTTGGACAAGGAATTAGGATTGCAGGTAGGATTCTGTAGTCACAGGAATGAAAAATGAAACCTGACTCTGGAAACTACTAGTGCAAAGGATAGCTATCTTCAGAATCTTACAGTAAGCAATGCATATATTTACTAGAACGTGCATTTACAGAGGTCAATCTGAGGCTACCTTTAAAAATAGACTTACCTAGAACATGGATGTTAGATAGGGTTAAATTTCATGAATTAATGGAAATTTTAGCCAGTCTTGCAACAGCTTCCTGCATGTGTAACTTCTTTTCAATGTAATAATATCAGTTTGTCTATCTACAGCCAAAAAAAGGAGAAAAAATTGTCTGATTTTCCTCCATTGTATTTTATAGATTGTATGTGGTGAAAAATGGTCCATTTGTAAAGCAGAGGGAAATACAGTAGTGCTAACAAAGCAAGCAAGCGCTGAAGCAAATTATTTTCCTGTAAAATCTATAAATACCATATACCACAGCTCACAATTAATAGTTGGTTACAGTTTATTATATTTACCATTAAATGCATCACAACTTCATATTGTATTTACAAATGTGTTTCATGTAATGTAATTTGTGGCTGATGCAATATCATACATTTTATAAACAAAGCAGGGATACATAACTGTGCTACATAAAAGTTCTTTAAAATATAGTTCATGCCAGGGTCAAAAGGATGTTTAATTCTCTTGGTTCTGGAAATGATTTTTCATCCAAGATGGGTAATTCAAAAATAATTAAATCCCTTTTAGATTGCCTGCAGGCAACTTTATTATTTAACTTTATTATTTTTGTAACTGCATGGATTCTAAGCCAGCATGATAGATCTGTAATCGTTTTCATTTCTTTATCATCTGCCACATTTAGTTTTTCCCCTCCCCTCTCTCTACAGCAGGCATTGTCTTCATTTTGTTTTTTTGCTCCGAGCATGCTGTTGGTACACAACAAACAATAAATACTAATCACAGTCATCAGCCACATTCTATAATCCTTAGGGATTGATGTAAAATCTGCTAGAGCTGAGAGGAGTCTTTCACATGTAGCATGATAGAGCTCTGCAGTCAGAGATAGGATGTTGTGATGCTTACCCTGGTCCTAGGATTGACCTACTGCATGAATTTGTGCAGACCTTTTTACCTTTCTGTATCACAGACAGGCAATATGTAGAATGTGTACAATTGTGCTTATTCAGTTGGCAAGCTCTCCAAGGCAGGCACTGTCTTTTGGACTAAGTTTGTCATGTCTAGAGCTCAGCTGCAAGAGAGGTGTTGGTGACTATGTGTCTAAGCAGGATGTTATTGACATAGTGGAGAAATATCTGGTGTTCAGTGAATATTCTTGAATCTACTGGAAGTGAATCAGAGAGACCTTGTGATGGCAAAGCCTTATGCAATTAGCAATCAATAACGTATACACTCATACCAGCTGTGTTATATGCTCAGTGCTAGAAGATTCAGGAATGGCCACAGTTGTATTCCCACATGACAAATCTAGGCAAGCTGCGATATCATTCTACATCAATATTAAAGCTAATTGTATAGTTTTACTATATGAAAATTTTAATATTTTTTCTATAGGTAGTTTTCACTTGTTTTGGTATTTTAAAATAGCCATGTTTAGTTTTAATGTTTTGTCATTTTAAGCATGCTTTTAACTAAAAATGCATGCAATATGTTAGAAATATTTTATTAAACTATGTACTTTTATTTCAAGGAGATTTCTTTCCATACACACTGGATTGATACCTGTTCTCTTGAGCAACCTCCTCCCTACATTTTTCAGCTGTCCTCTTATTAAAAAATCTATGGCCAGATTTTGTAGTCTGGCTGTGAGTTTAAATCTCATAATGCCATTCCTCAGCTAAAGATTAGAAAAGAATGTGGAACAATCTGATACAAGCCTCTTTCTGCCTCACATTTATAGCCTATTTTTCCTATTTCTCTCTGGGTCTAGGGAAAAAGAATGCTTTTCATTCTAAAAGTCAGATATCATCAGGAAGTGGGTATCAGAAAGTGGCCAATGTTATTAAATAACTCTTCTTCCAATGCAAATTGGTAACTTTGTTCCTTAAAAATGTATATTTATGGTAATTATGGTGTAACACATCTTCAAGTAAGGGGCTCAGCATGCCAACTGGAAATCTATAGTGATTAGTTTTAGTATACATTCAGCTTTATTATTGGTGTAGAATGATATTGCAACTTGCCTAGGGTTAACGTTTGGGAATACAACTGCCTGTTAGTGTTCTTCTTTAGGCAAAGTCTTGCTCCAAACACTGTGTTGACTTAACATTTGAAATGGCAGTGGGGGGAAAGCAGCATTATTATCCCATTTGAAAGAGGCATCACATGATTTTGTTAAAAACTGAAGTGTATGTAGCAAAGCCAACTTGACTTTTATTTGTCAGGGGGCATGGTACTGTTGCAGAAATTAAGAAAGTGTGTAGCGAGCTTTCTGTAATTTGGAGGCTTTAATTCAGTTGTTAGCATTTCTCTCAGAAGAATACCCTAACTGAAATAGACTTCTCATCTTAGTACAGAAATCATAGGTAAAGGCAGTTTAGTGTCCCTATATCATGTAGGGATCAGTACTGGATCCTGAAATACTGATTGAAAACTTTTTCTCCTCCAGTACCCAGTTTTCCAGAGTGCTGGAGGCTTCCAGGGGAACTGCTCCCTAGATGCCTCCTGCATTGCCTGGACCCTGCGCTTCCAGCTGTCAGCTCTGGAGCAAATGTAGCAGCCCTATCTTTGAGCAGCTGCAGTATTGGGAGAATTGACTTACAGAGTGAAAGGACACCCAGGTTTCTGGCAGAACTGCCAGGTGGCCTCACAGGAGGTGGGCACAAGATTTCAGCTCTGCAACTCAGGAATAGTCTTGTGTCGCCAGAGCGACAACTCTTCAGTTGCTGCAATCACTTTGCTTTTAATGAAGGTTTGGCTCCTGTCAACAGCCAGCATAGAAACCCTGGGGGCATAGCTGGACAGTTTTCTAGAAAGCACTCGTATGAAACTGAAATCAGCCTGTGATCTGAAATAGCACAGGGTCCTTTCTAAACCTGTGTTCCCATTGTGGGCAATGTTGCAATATATATTTAATCCAGAAACATCTGTTTCACTTACCTTGTCTCAAAAAGCTTCCAAAATGCCTACATTAATATAGGGCTACAATGAAAGATCAAACTCTTAGAAATTAGATATTTTGCATAGAAGAAGTTGAGAGTAGCTAATATACTCATTTGTTTGGAAATCTGTTAGGCAAATTTCTCTACTGAAACTCAGGCAAGTGTCCTAACGGGCTTGGTTATGGAGTTCAGTTTAGTTCCCAGAGACATTTAAAGTGGAATGTTATTTTATGGAAAAAATATTGATTTTCAAGAATCCAACTCTTGTAATTCAAAAGGAGGAAAATTTTTCAACTCTACGATGTGTTCTTGACACCTTCTCTGTAGATGGTGTGTAACACAGTGCAAACTGATGAAATATCAAAGATGGCGGAAGCAGCTTGAAGCACAGTCTGCTTCGTTTCTTCTTACATCTGAATTACTAAATTAGACTGCCTCCAACTGGGAGCAATCCAAGTAGCTGGTTGAGTCAAAATATTACACCTACAATAAAAAGAGCTGTAATTCTGAAACATGAAATTCCGTGGTATATGCAATCATCTCAAAAAAAACGTTCCACAATCATCTTATTCTAAGTACTGTGAGGAAATCAGAAGAAAACAAATAAATATTACTGTGTCAGCAATCATCAAAAATTGTTATATTCTCTGAAATTTTTCAGTACTTCCTCTCAAAATCTTTTTAGCATTTCCATTTTGAAAAATGTTCATATTTCGCATTTATACACTGTTTTGAAATTATTAAATAATACATTTTTCTGTGGGAAAATTACTCCACTTTTCCCCCCAACTCTTGTTCTTGATATGTGTTGCAAAACAAAGATTTCAATAATTTGCACATAAGCTTGGACTTCTTGTGTGTGAGGAAATTTTACATATTAAATGCACCAAAGGAGGGTGTGTTGTAATTTTCAAGAGTTCTGAACTGTTAGTTTAGATGGCTTATTTATCAATTGGGAGACCAAATACTTTGAAGCTGGTTTTTTCACTGTGGCAAAATAGCTTTAATAGTTAAATATTTATTCCTTTAAAGAACAAATAATCTGTTGGCATTGAAAAAGAGTGGCATTTGAAACAGAATTTGGGAGCAAAACAATTCAACAGGAAAATTAATAGTTCTAATTTCGATGAAAGGGTGGAGAGTTAATTCTCTTAGCATGTGCACATGATAGGTTGTAAGCTTATTCAAGTATTAAGAGTTTAATGCTGCTACTTTATATGTTGTTATAGGTCATATCATATAGCAATATCGTGGGAAAGTTTGTTAACAGAATGAGGACATGAGCAATAGCAGAAAAGGAAAGATTAAGTCATGTTTGGCATGCTTGGTACTTATTTTTGATAAGTTAACTTTTGTGCTTTCCTATTCATATGATAGCTGGGTCACCAGGGAATATTGAAGTAGTCCTGTGACACATTTTGTTCCCTTGGTTTCATCTACCATGCAGATATTTCACTTGTTAAAATAGAAGCAATAACCACTCCTCACTGCCCCCAAAATCTTAATCCATAAGGTGCTTAAGGGTGGTGTGCAAAAAACAGAGAATATTTATTTGAAAGGGCAAGGAGAAGTGGATTGGGGTGGAGAGGAAGCAAAATGAAGTGTTCTAGGGGATATTTACTTTGAATTTTGTATTTGAAAAATATTTATCTGTGCATACTGAAATTAATCAAAACAGTGCTTGAAGTTTGAGAAAACTTTCACACCTTGTCTTTGAAATCCTTTTTTGTCTGTCCTCCTTTGACAGGGTATTACTAGTTATACTGAAAGAGAAAAATCTTGCACAGTCTTTCTTTGTAGACTATCATGCAAGAAATTATTTTCTACTTCTAGTTGATATCAGAACCTCTTTATATTTCTGAAGCTATCCATACTTCAGTTCTGGGAAATGCTGTTTCCACAAACTTGAATGCAACCAATTTTATATACAGGTTGTCCTGAGGAAAAATATATCATCAGCAATTATTACATGAACAGGCTAGGCTTCCTGAATTCAGTCCTGCCATTTGGAATGATTTCAAGAGAAATTCCTCATGGGAGCAGGAATTTTTATATATATATCGAATGCGGTGAATACCAATGTATCCTGTGTAATTCCAAGAATTAACATGAATGGCTTATTAATATATGTTTTCATAAATCGTAGATGCTTTTTTGTTTTGGGGGTTTTGTTTCGCTGGTTGGTTTTGGATTGGGGTTTTTTTTTGAGCAGGACTTCAGATAAAGCCTAAAAAACATGTCTGGAGCCTTGGCAACCATAGTGAATCACATGATTCAGGATTATGAAAGTCATTGGGGCTTATTCTTAATATAAACTCTATATCTGTACTTAAATATAATACAGACTGATGCGACATGTAGGTATAAACTATATACCTATGCTCAAGCTTTATTCTTGGTGAAATACATGAAATAAGGATATTAATTCTCTCCACCACTCCTTCCCTATTTTCTGTGAGCTGAAGGAGGTTTCTTGATGTACCTGAAGTAGTGAAAGCGTTAAAAAATGAAATGAAAATTGAGAAAATGCAAAATATTTTAAGTTTTGTTATACCTTTTTTTAGAAAAAGGAGCAGATAGAAGTAAGTTTGCTCACACAAATCCACAACATTATTGAATGAAAATGTAAATATATTATTTGCTTCAGAGAATAGCTGGAGGGGAGGCACTAAAGCATTACACTATATACCCAAGAGAAGTTTATATAAGAAGGAAGAAGCTCTCCAATAATGTGGCTGACAAAACCTACTGAAGGAATATAAAGTATGAGTTTCTTGAAGCTTGTAATTTACACAACTGCTAACAAATTACTTAAGTACCTTAGATTAATCTACTGCAGTTTACAACTGAATGCTTTAAAAGTTACAAAAAACGTTCAGCTTTCAAAACAGTTTAATGTAAAAAAATGACAAAACTATGCATATTTTCCCCATGGAATAGCACAAATCTTTGTAAGTGTTTTGGTATGGAGAAGAACCCAAGTCATCTCTGTGAACATTCAACAACATGGGGTCAAATGCTTTTACAAGTTCTTTTGGAATTTCACCACAGATAGGATAGTAACAATGTCTTGTGCTTTCAGGAACATTGAGAAATGAGATTTTTTTTTTTTTTATTTTAGACCACACAAAATTACAAGCTTCCTTCTCACCTTTTTTTGTTCTGGTCAAAGATAGTTTTCAGTTCAATAGTGATGTAGCTTACAGTAAAAAATAAAAATTTCTGAACTCAGCTTTGTGGGAGCATTAATGTTAACCAGACAATAATGTTACAGAGTTCTCATCTTTGGTTTTCCAGCTTCCAGTTTCTTTGCTGGGAAATGCAATTTCTTACCTTATTTCTGTATTCAGGTGAATTTTGGGGCCCACATATCTAAGATTTAAAATTTCCAGAAACCAGTAGTGATGCTCTTTGCTCTGAAGTATTTCAGCAGAAAATGTTAATGCAAAGAGACATCCATAACTGTTATGTGAAAGATGCTGCTGTATTTAATCATCTTGCGATATCTATCCTCCCACCCCCCTTTTTCTGAAGACAAAAGGCAGCAGTCCCCTTTTTCACTTAAAATTCCATGCGGTTGCCTTCAAAATAGGATTGCACTGGGGGATATGACAAATTCAATTGTTTAGTTGAAAAAATATGAACACAATTAATTTTAGATTCTGAGGCAGTTTTGTTGGAAGACTTTATTTTGATGAAATTTGTTAAGTTGAACATCAGGATAATTCCACAACTTGCACTGCTTTTATAATGTTGAGACTTAGTTATCATATGCTTTGAAATATAAAGAGACTGCTTGTTGGTCTTCTAGCCATGATTCAATGTAAGAGTCCATTTGTACTGTGCAATATCCCTTCTTACATCCTACTCTTATATAGTCCCATACATAAAGGATGAGAGATTTCAAGTTTACATGTTGGATGTTTTCTGTGTGCTTTTATACACAGTCAAGAGGACAGTTTCATTTCTACATAATTGTTTTCTACCTGAAGTCACTCCAAACCTCTTCCCTGATAAGGCTCTGAATTATTTCATACAAATTGTTTTCAGACAAATTTTCCTTAATTCTGAAATTTGTTTGATTATCCAATTCTGCCACAGGTTAGGTCTTCAAGAATAAGGGTGCTTTCTTAAATAAGTTTGTTATAAAGAGCTCTGACTTTGTTGGAGCTTAAAAGCAGTCAGGATCCTTCACACACTACAATGATCTTTTTGAGGACATATTGTAAAGCTGAACTCCTTGGTTACTTTTGGGGACAGAACCGTTCTATGAGATAATAATTAATGCTTCTGTGAACAAAAATACAAGAATTGAAACCCCCCCGAAATCTGCATTTTTCCTTCATGCCAGCTTAGTGTTGTACACGCTTTTTATCAAAAGAAGAATGTGAAATACATGCAGAGGTCTATGATGGTTATTGATTTTATTGAGAAGGATCTTTGAAGATTTCACTTCAGGTTTTAAGAAGATGATATAAGGAGATACACACTCCTTATATTGTTTTAAGAAGATGATATAAGGAGATACACACTCCTTATTGAGTACAAGACTCTCTGTTGACTTGATGGAGCAATTTCCTCCTCATCCTCATTCCATTCATTCCACCTGCATCTGTCTGGGGAAAAAACCCCAGAACTGGACTCCTGCTTGCATTGGGGTTGGTGGAGAGCTTCACTTTGTGCAAGACTAAATGAGTCTGCACTTCATTCCTCCTGCAGCAGGAACACCACTAGATCATGAAATGAACTCCCTGGACCTCTTTCTGAATGGCTGGCAAATTTGCATATTGGATTATGCATTATGCAATATGGATACCTAGAAAATAGGATACTGTGATGGCTTCTGTTAAGAGACTACAGATTTTGTATTTCCTCTACTATACTTCAGTTTTACATGAAATTAAATTGTCTTAACTAAATGAGGCATAACCATACCTGAACATTTGCTTTGGTGAGGGATAGTATTGCTTTGCCCCGAAGATATGTTTTCCTGCAACTTAATATTTTTTCTTCCAGAGAGAAGCCTTGAGTAAAGGTTACAATCATTTCCATTTCATTGTGAATTGAAGTGAATTATAGTTGTGTTCACAATTGCATAAAATAATGACTATCTTCAGATATTAATCCAGAAGAAAGACTTTTTCTATCTTGTGGCATTTTTGTTGGTTTTTCTGAATTGTATTGTTTTTCATTAGGAATACTTTAAAAATGTTATAAAGGTGTTATTGTTTTATTGTGGGTCACTTATATTCTGAATTAACACTGCCTACCTGTACTTCCTATTATTTCATTAACCTGGTACAGTGACACTGAAAGTTTTTTTTTCTCCCCTTCCCTCCCCCCCCTTCTCCCCCTCTCCCCCC